>CM060436.1:15455970-15663482 GCA_030545235.1 Helianthus tuberosus
ATCCTTACCTCTATTGAAGCTGAATGCGACCTCTTCGGTACTGAGAATGGAAAAGCACATTAAGTGAGAACCTGAGTCTAATATCTCAACTTAACATATGCAAATGTAATAAGTTTAATACATGTTAATGTTAATTATATAATATAAGATATGACATGTGCCTAATTATCCTCCTAACAATGCGATTATAATACCCACACTAGTCCCTCAAACAGAGCATAATAAACAAAAAAAAAAAAAAAACAACCTGTACATATGTGTAAAACCCTGTGTACAACCAAAAAAAAGTAATGTAAACATGTGTATTCCGAACCAGTTCAGCATAATTCACAAGTGTAAATTCAACAGATCAAGAAGAAGTAATGTACACATGTGTATTCCGAACCAGTTCACATAAAAAAACAAATGAAAACAGAGCAAGGATAACTAATTTATAAAAACAGAGCAACACGAACACATGTGTATTCCGAACCAGTGCATTAACTAAAAAAAACCCTGTGCATTAACTAAAAAAAACCCTGTACATATGTGTACAACCCAGTATACAATCTTCATCACATCTTACCCCAACAAACTCAACCATTAATCGAAATACACAGTCAACGAAACCCTAGCTTTTGATTACATATAATCAAACGAAAAAATAACTTATACAGAATTGACGGTGGAAGCTATATATGACACATACCTTTTGCTGGGATTCCGGTGAATGAAAACGCCGATATATAGCACACTTTATCAATCGACGGTGGAAGCTATTAATCACCGGAGGGATTAAAAGGGAGAGAGAAGAATCGACGGTGGTAGCTATTAATCGCCGGTGGGATTAAAAGGGAGAGAGAAGAATCGACGATGGAAGCTATTAATCGCCGGTGGGATCAAAGGGGAGAGAGAAAGAGATTTCATATGATCTATAAACTGAAAGGTGCGATGATTAAGTTATGTTTCCCAGATTCTATTGTGGCTTTTGATAGAAATTTACTCTAATACCCTTACTGAAACTGTTTGATACGAAAAAATAATATAATAATTACAAAAATGCCATTAGTATTAAATCTCATCATCTACTAACCCAATGGACAAGATCTGTTCACTTAGTTCACAAATTAACCATTGTTCACTCTAGAACCCTACCCTATATATATATATATATATAGGGGATGGATCATGAGAAAACTAGTTTAAATGAGAAAACTAAAAAACTAACCAAAAAAGCCTAAAAAAAACCTAAAAACATACCAAAATTTTTTTTTTGGTTGTACTGCACATGTGCACTAATACATAAAGCTTAAACCACTTAACCCACCCCCCACCGACACCCCCCAAAAACCTAAATTCACCCTCCCACCAAAAGCCTAACCCCCCCACCCCCCCCAAAAAAAACCTAAACCCCCCACCCCCCACCCTCCCGAAAACCTAAAACTAAACCCTAAACATAAACCCGAAAAAAACCTAAACCCCCCACCCCCACCCCCCAAAAACCTAAACCCCCTCCCCCCCACACCCGAAAAGCTAATCCTAATACAAAACCTCCAAAAAAACTAACCCTAAAAGCTAAACTAGACTCAAAAGGCTAATTTTAAGCATGTAATGCAATTGTAGTACATGTTATATTGCACATGTGCACTACTATAACAATAGTATTGAAAACAATACGACACCATAAATCTTTTTTTATGTCATAAAAAATATGCTCGAATATACTTGAATGAAAGATACAAAAATTTGTGATCTTATGATGTCATTTTTGTTTTAAAATGATAACGTATGGAGAAATGGGAAATGTTTGAAAAGTTATATATTTTTTTTTTCCAATTTTACCCCTCCTTCATTAAAAGTCTCCCCCCTCCTTTTAGTGGTTTTTAGTTAGTTTTCTAGTTTTCTCATTTATATCTAGTTTTCTCATGATCCTCTCCCTATATATATATATATATAGGGAGAAGATCATGCGAGAACCACCTCTTATTGCGAGAACCGCGAGAACCAATGTGAACACAACCAAAAATGCCTAAAAATAGCTAAAAATCACACAATTTTTTTTTTGAATTTTTTATAAAAAAATCGCTACTTTTCGAAGCAAAAAAAAAATTTTAATTTTTTTTTTGCTTCTAAAAGTAGCGATTTTAACATAAAAATTATTAAAAAATTCAAAAATTTTTTTTTTAGATTTTTTAAGGTATTTTTAGGTTTTTTGGGGGTTTAGTTTTTAGCATTTTAGCTTGGGAGATGGGGGGGGTTTAGGTTTTTGGGGGGTGGGGGAGGGGGGTTTAGGTTTTTTTTTTTGGGGGGGGGGGGGGGGTTAGGTTTTTTTTAGGTTTTAGTTTTTAGCATTTAGCTTGGGGGGGGGGGGTTAGGTTTTTTTTGAGGGGGGGGGTGGGGGGGGGGGTTTAGGTTTGGGGGGGGGTGGGGGTTAGGTTTTTTTAGCTACTTTAGGTTGTGTTCACATTGGTTCTCGCGGTTCTCACAATAAAGGTGGTTCTCGCATGAGCTCCTCCCTATATATATATATATATATAGGGGATGGATCATTAGAAAACTAGTTTAAATGAGAAAACCAAAAAACTAACCAAAAAAGCCTAAAAAAAACTAAAACATACCAAAATTTTTTATTTTTTTTTACAATTTTTAATAAAAAAATCGCTAGTTTTTATGCCTAAAAAATATTTTCAAAAAAAAAAAAAAAAAAATTTTTGTTATACTGCACATGTGCACTAATACATACAGCTTAAACCACTTAACCCACCCCCCACCGACACCCCCCAAAAACCTAAACCCCCCACCCCCACCCCCTAAAAACCTAAATTCACCCTCCCATCAAAAGCCTAACACCCCCACCCCCCAAAAACCTAAACCCCCCCACCCCCCACCCTCCCGAAAACCTAAAACTAAACCCTAAACATAAACCCGAAAAAAAACCTAAACCCCCCCACCCCACCCCATAAAAACCTAAACCCCCCTCCCCCCCACACCCAAAAACCTAATCCTAATCCTAAACATCCAAAAAAACTAACTCTAAAAGCTAACCTACACTCAAAAAACTAATTTTAAGCATGTAATGCAATTGTAGTACATGTTATATTGCACATGTACACTACTATAATAATAGTATTGAAAACAAGACGACACCATAAATCTTTTTTTATGTCACAAAAAATATGCTCGAATATACTTGAATGAAAGATACAAAAATTTGTGATCTTTATGGTGCCATTTTTGTTTTAAAATGATTACGTATGGAGAAATGGGAAATGTTTGAAAAGTAATATATTTTTTTTTCCAATTTTACCCCTCCTTCATTAAAAGTCCCCCCTCCTTCATTAAAAGTCTCCCCCCCTCCTTTTTAATGGTTTTTAGTTAGTTTTCTAGTTTTCTCATTTATATCTAGTTTTCTCATGATCCTCTCCCTATATATATATATATATAGGGGACTGTTAAATGAAAACCATCTCTGGTTGTAAGAATCGCGAGAACCAGTTCCTAACCACTAGATCAAGAAGATGGATGGATGAGATTAAAAGTAACTAAAATTAATATTAAATACATTTTTTTCTTATTATTTCTTTAATATTTTAATCCAAAAGGGTAGTTTAGTAAAATTATTATTTTTTGTCTTTTTGTCTTTATTAATTTTTTATTACTTTTTTGTTTTATTATATTACTTTTTATTTTATTTTTAAAGAATTTTTTTATTAAATACATTTTTGAATTCAACTTTTTTTAACAAAGACAATTATTTTTGCGCGCCGGTTTTGGCACGCCGTTTTTACGCCCTTTTTTCACGCATAGTTTTTTAACAGGTCGTTTATGCACGCCGTTTTTTTCGCTCGGCTTTTTCAAGCGTCGTTTTTTTAACGCACCGTTTTTTACGTCCCATTTTAACGCGGCGTTTTTTACGTCACGTATTTTTTTCGCCGCGTTTTTATGCGCCGCATTGACGCCCCTGGTTTAGGCGCCGTTTTATCACACGGTTTTTTACGTTTAACTTTTTATGTTTTACGTTTTACGTTTAACTTTTTACGTTTTACGTAAAACTTTTTACGTTTTACTTTAAATTTTTTACGTTTTACGTTAAACTTTTTACGTTTTACGATTTACGTAAAACTTTTTACGTTTTACGTTTTACTTTAAAAATTTTACGTTTTACGTTAAACTTTTTACGTTTAACTTTTTACGTTTTACGATTTATGCAAAACTTTTTACTTTTAAATTTTTTACGTTTTACGTTTTACGTAAAATGTAAAAAGTTTTACGTTAAACTTTTTACGTTTTACGTTAAATTTTTTAAACTTTTACATCTTACGTTTTACATTAAACATTTTACGTTTTACGATTTACATAAAACTTTTTACGTTTTACGTTAAACTTTTTACGTTTTATGTTAAACTTTTTACGTTTTACGTTAAAAAATTTACGTTTTACGTAAAAAGTTTACTGTTTTAGCTTTTTTCAAAAACTTTTTTTAAACAAAAACGAACACCCAGAAATCGCAACTCGGTAGGTGTCTCAGATAGATTGTTATCATCATCGACTGGAAAAAAAATCAAGAACAAAAATCACAAAACAATGTTTGGATTCTTGAAAAAACGGGGTTTGGCTCAGATTTTTTCCGATAATCAGAGGCTGCAAAGTGGGGTTGCAGGTTCAAAAATCTACCATCCACCAACCGTGTCGCGCCATCGTCATCAAAATAAACGTTTTTTTTTTTCATCATCGCCGCCCCAATCAACCCCCAACATAGCAAAATACCATATCAAAATCTCACCAAATCACAAAAGCATACCAAACGTAAAATACACACATACCAACAGAATCAAATCCATATCAAAATCTCACCAAATCACAAATCAGCAAATACCCACATAACCATTCATCATCAGCAAATCCATATCAAAATCTCACCAAATCACAAAACCATACCAAACATAAAATACCCACATAACCATTCATCGTCATCAAATCCATACCAAACATAAAATACCCACATACCAACAGAATCAAAGAACCCCAATCAACCCCCAAAATAACAAAATACCAACAGAATCAAATACCCACATAATCAAAACATACCAAAAAATAAAAACAAACCCAGCATACGTAAAATCAAAAGAAGCACAGCAAAAAAAAATCCAAAAGCCTACCAAACCACCGGGACCACCGTACTCCGGCAAGGCCGACCCTGACGGCAGCTTATAGTGGTGTCGGAGTCGTCGGCATCATCCACCTCTACCCCAACCACCACCGCATAGGGGTCCGCCACCAAACCCAACGCAACCACCACCAAACACCGGTCGCAAAAAGGGGTGGCGGAGAGGAAAGGGAGGCCGAAGATGTTGCTGGAGATACCGCCGCCACCGCCGCCACCAACCCCAACGTTATAAACAAGCAACACCGTCACCCCCGCCACCAACCACCATTCACCGTCGCTCCTCACCACCGCCATAACCGCCCACTCCTTCCCTTCATCAGATCTTGAAGATGATGGTGGTGAAAGATTTTCATGATAGAGAAATGAGAGCCCCCTCATACTCTTGAACAAATCTTGAAGACAATGGGTGACGGTGGTGTTAATAGGCTGAAGATGATGATTTCTTCATCTTCATCAAAGATGAAGAGAGAAAAGCTCTGAGATTTCAAAAAGTGAAAATGTAGAGAGATGAAAATGAGTATTATAAAGAGACAGAGAGACAGACTGACATTTGACATTGAAAGTGATATATATAGTAAATTACCTAAATACCCTTTTGTTTGGCATAATTTGATTGGTGGAGAGTGGTTCTCACAGTTCTTACAACTGGGGGTGGTTTTCATTTTAGTGGCTCCCTATATATATATATATATATATATATATATATATATATATATATATATATATATATATATATATATATAAAGAGCAAGCAAGAAGCTGGGAAGCATACAGCAAAACCGAAAGAAAATAGGCAACCGATTACAGCAAGTCTATAATATCAAAAGCCTTCCAATTCTCCCAAAGAGGAGTCTTGAGATTCGACCGATTGCAAATCCAAAGAAAAGAGTCCTCTTTGATTTGCTCAACTGTCTTGTTAATGGGGATAAAATGGTCTTCGAATACCTTCTCGTTTCTCGCTATCCAAATCCTCCAGACGGTCGCCATAACTATAGTGTAAACAATCCGTTTCCATCTTTTCCCTCCACGGCAATTCTTAATGTAGGAAATCAAGTCCCTAAGATTGGAAGAATTCGTTGGAAAAGAAATACGTAACCACGTTAAAATGTTCCACCATATACATCGAGACCAAAGGCACTTTACAAAAATATGGTCTGGCTCCTCATCGTCGATACCACATCGGAAACAAGTGGTATCGACAAGGGGAACACCTCTATTAATAAGCCCAACTTTGGAGGCGACTCTCCCGATCATAGCCCTCCAAAGCAAATAATTCGCTTTCGACGTGGCCCAAGAGTTCCAGTCAAAGACGAAGACTTCATTTGTATCCTACACAGTAGTCGTCTCAATGTCCGACCGAACTTGTTTTATCGAGAACGAGCCATTCGGATCGGACCGCCACTTCCAAACCGCCCCATCAGCCTCAATATTGTCTTTTTGGTAAAGATTGAGAATATGTTCTTGCAAGCCTTAATTTTTGTCGGTAATTAAAAAAAAAAAGAGTCAAAGAAAAAAGGTAACATTTTTTTGGTCAAAGATAGAACCCTCTTGCCATTGACAACGGTCTCAACTCTCAAACCCTAAAAAAGTACCAAAAAAGAAGGCAACTAAAACCAGTTCCCATTGATTGGGCCCAGATAACCACTATTCTTACGTGTCACCAGCTGTACCCAATCATTATCACCCTCTCATTATCACCCTATAACTCCCAAATCATTAAAAAAAAAACTCATTATCCACTCAATATCTCTCTTACCAAATAAAGGGTTTTTATAAAGTAGACAACATTTTTGTGTTAAAGGTGAGAGCTTGATGGCGGAGGCGGCGGTGGTGGTGGTGGAGGAGGAGGAGAGAGAGAGGTTGATTGAGAAGGTGGCGGTGTTGGATTTTGATAAGTTGTGTTCAACGGTGGCGATGAAGACTAACCAGGGGAAATGGAATAAGCTGGAAGAGGTTTATGATGAGGAAGAGGATGGTGGAGAATTGGGTGGTGGTGTTTTTAGGATGTGGGAAGGTGATGTTCTTGAGTGTTTTGATGATCGTCGTTTGCTTCTTCAATCATCATTGTAAGTTTGTTGATATCGGTACACTCCTGACATGATATTGGTATGCCAGAAGTGACACGGGTTGTATAGCTTGATGTAACCCGTGTCACTTTTTTTTTTTCCTATCCACTTTTTTTTACCCGACAAAGAAATGACTTATCTGACGGTATACCAATACGGCCCGTATTACCTTTTCTTAATGTCATCGATACAGCCCGTATCACCTATTTTACGCAATCAAGAAATGTGGCGACCAATATTGTTTATCTCGCTTTTTTTCGCCGACCGACACAGCTACGTATTGACCAACATGTGTCACTTAATTTTACCTGATAAAGAAATGATTGATGTAATAGTGATAAGTGATGTGACTAATATGGCCCGTATCGCCTTTTTCTGCCCATCGATTACGCCCTGTATGGAACAATGGCATACTAGTAATGTACTCACTATTAGAAATTTAGAACATCCCGTTTGACTTTTTAAAGTCAATATAGTTTTTTTTTTCGGTTAAAAAGGTTAATAAAGAACAGAAAACTTTAGAGGGATTTTGTATGTTTCGTTTTGCAAGAACCCCTTTAGGAGAAAAGCTCAAATCTTTGTCTTTGATGGTTGCTTTAATGGTGGCAAAAAGTGTAATTTAAAGGTTTGACCAAATCGACCATATGATTATATCATATGACTTATATCTATGAATGTTTGAAATTGCAGTTGCCCTTGGTATAGATTTGGGGAGAACATGAGACTGGCTGGTTTTGGTTCTTGTTTTCTTCAGGTACAAACAGATAACTTCATTTTCTTCGTTACAAAACATATGCACAGTCATATATTACTCACATGTCGTATTTCTAACGCATTTGTGCATTTTGGGGGTCCAACAGGGATCTGTATACATTATTCTAGCTACAATTGCTCTCTGCAACTTTGTAGCATTTACCATCACCAAGAAGCCCTGTTTCTTGTATCTTGCGGTCGCTTTTGCGCTCACCCTTGGAGCATATTTGGGCATTCACCGATCCAAGATGAGAAAGAAGTTCAATATTAAGGTAAAGATCTGGCTGCCAAATAATATTGCTTTCATTCTGGTATGGTATTTGTGTTTGAAATGGCCTTATGCATGTGCTCTAAGATAATGAAATGCCTTTGACTTTATAGGTCAAATAGGCTACATTTTGACTTCAGTTTTGATATGATCTGTTTTACTTTTTTGGAGTGATGGATATGAACATGATGTTATTGTTGGTGTTAAATCTTTTTGTGAAAATTGTATGATTTACATTTTACAATACTGAAGTGTTTGCAATCTTCTAACGACACATTCATACGATGTTTGGGTAAGGCACAAATTAAGCATGGTTAATGGTTAGTCTTTAGTGCTACTTATTGTTTGGAGATTGCAAAAAAGTGTGCTGTGCTTTGAATTTATAAGTCAAAAGGGATACAGATCACATACACTTTGACTTTATAGGTCAAACAAGCCATATTTCAACCTGAATACAACTTAAGACATGATAAGTCAAGCCTGCTATATTTCATCTTAAAAATTGATATGACTTCATAAAAGAATTTCACAACTCTATAGTAAGAAACAGAAACATGGCAGCATTTATGAGAAATTGTTATTTTACATTTCATAGGTTTGACTTTATCATCAAAAGTCAAATGGTATACTCAGGTTATTCATACATGTGTTATCTTTCTTCAGGGCAGTGATAGTTCTTTGGATGACTGTATATCCCATCTCATGTGCCCTTGTTGCACCTTGGCTCAGGTTTGTCTTCCTCTTGTTTCGTTTCGTGGGCCCTGTTTTATTTACATAATCTATTGGGACCCATTTAAGGGAAAATATTTAGGTTTCGGGTTGTCACTGGTTTAACTAAAAGAGCCATGTTCATGTTGTTTAACTCTATCAATTAAACAAGTCGACCCATCAAGCCGTTTACCTAAACAGGCCAACCTATTCGACTCGTTTACATAAATGGGTCAACCGTGTTCAGGGCACAAGATTTGAATTGTCCCTGGACTAAGCTTGATGTCTTTAACACAATAAATATACGGGTCGTGTTTGGGTTCAGCCCGACACGATTAACACCCCTAGGCCCATTTTCACCTCTTTGGTTTTTCACATGACCAAGAAAAAGAAAATGCTAAATCGAATATTTTTTTTCTCATTTTTATGTTATAATCTTGAGCAGGAGTCAAGGACATTGGAAATGAACAATGTTCGACATGGCATGGTCGAGGCGACACAATGTGTATAGGAACGTATGTTGAGGGCGTCAAGGCCTTTGAGCTAATACCACCCCTAACCGTTTCAATCGAGCCTTCAAAACCTTAAATCGAGCCACTTGGGTAACAGGCTTTTCCCCCAAAAGCTGAAAAGTTGCACAACAATGGGATGCCATTGTTGTTGTTGTGGATCAGGAATTTCACTGTTTCCCGCCAAATGTTTCGAAAAAAATGGCCAAAAAATTTGTAATAAGTTTGTATAGTTTGCAAGGTTAAAAGGGTTAATCTAATATCATAATTGATGTAGAAAAAAGGCGTTGCAAGTTTATGGGAATGTTAGCAACTAAATACAGTGACTATATACAAATCACCTTTGCCCAAAAAATCACACATAAAGAAAAATGTTGCGTGTATATATAAATATAAATTTCACAGATCATGATAAAACTAAAGTTTGTTTAAAGTCTGCCAATTTAAACATATATAACTTGAGAAATTATCATCTTTTAAAAGTTTAAGTTTCTCAAAGTCACAATTAGGATGGCTATAATTGTCATGTGCTATGACATGAACATGTAAGAACAAATAGGCTATTTTTAATTTTAAGAGATGAGACAAGATCTATGGTGTGTCAGATGGATATAAACATATCACATTGTATTAAATTTTCTAACCGAAAAAGTGGTGAATCTAGACTAAAATTTCTGGGTTAACGTTTATTTTTTTCACCATACTTTCATACAATGTACAAAATTTTTTACCCTACTTTCAAACAATGTAATCATTTTGTTTACAAAGATAAAAACTGAGTGGACTTGTTGAGGAGCACTGAAAGCATAGAGATCACCTGAACTATTGTGGCGGGAAAGAATTTGTCCAGTTGAGGTCGTTCAAAGAAAAACCGCATATTAACATGGTCACTATTTTAACTTCGATATTTTCATTCATTGTAGCTCAATTATATTTTATATTTTAAACCAATTTTACTTCCTTGTGAACTCTTTATGTAAACCTATAAATTATTAATTATTAATTATTAACACAACACATTACAAGTGAGACAAAAAACTTGAGAGGAGTATTGATCCAACGTTGATACATTTTATGGTAAAACATCACTGAAAACATGTATACATACATATGGTTAATAAATCCATAAATTTGATATCAAACATATTTTTACAATTAAGTATACAATTTATATAAAAAAAAGGCTTGTAACTTGTTTATTTTGCAATAACAATCATTTGTTTCGAAATATGATGTCTTCTAAACAACACCTTCATTCCCCGCCAAGATCATGTACTTATCTCTTCTTGTTAGCTTCGTACACCGAAACCCTAATGCTTCAGCAATCTGTTTTTGAACTCGATTCGCAATTTCAATCCTTGTTTGCTCAACTATATTTGCATCTGGCAAATTTTCAAGAATCTTAACGTGGTAAATCGCGATTGGATTCAAGACAAAGAACAATGGGTCCAAAAACTTGAAACCGCCTGCGGTTGTCCCATAAAACATGCTTACTTTAGCATCTAGAGCGACGGGGATAAAGTCGTTGCTAATCTCCACAAACAAAGGGCTAAACCGAAGTACATAAGGTTCCCTACATGTGGTCCCTTCAGGGCAAAGCACAACATCATGATTTTGGTTAAGTAACGTTTCCATAATCTTATAGTCTTTTTCTTTGTTCCTACTCAAATGGAACGTCTTTATAGGCGATAAGAGCTCTGATAACGGGCTCACACTATACGTGAGAGCCGTTACAGGTTTCATTATCGCGATAGAAATGTAAATGGGATCAAGTAATGTTCTATGATTACACACGTATAACGTGCCCTTGCTCTTGTTTTGATTTGTAGATGATGCCCTCAATTTGTTTCGTCTACCACTCATTCCGGTAAAGCACAAAATTGGGATCGCTATGGTGTATGGAAATGATATTGTGATTATGATCCTCAAAATGCCAACCCCTAATCCGAATGGAACCCATACGATCATCGCTAATGTATCAAGATAAGTTGGCATGAAAGCGATCCTACCATCGTGAAAAATCAATGGTTTCGGGTACTTGTCTCTAGGAAGGGCTCTCCATCTTCTCTTATCGGCTTTGCTTGCTAGGTAGATCTCCTGGAAAGAAAATAGTTAATGAAAAATATCAAATTTTTATAAAGGTTTAAAAAAAATAAGATGGAAAATATTTTTTTAATAACCGGGAGAACTTGTGATAAAAAATTCACCAAACTCCGTTAATACCCCTGTCAACCAATAGGATCAAGTAAATAAAGTGTTGGGATTATAAAAAAGAAACTAGTTATAAGGTTTTATAAAGTTTTGATTAGAATAGTAATTTAAGAGGTTTGTAGAAATTTGGCACAAATTTTTTTTATTTATTTAAGCTCAAAATTGTTGGGACTATTGACACCATCACGGAGATGGTATCATAGAAGAAGGGGTTGACCTTTCAAGAACTTTTGGAACACAAATTTCCACGTATATTTTGTAATTTTTGCCATCAAATATCAAATTTTAGTATCAAACATATAATGAATAAAACAACAAATATGTGAAATCTTTTCTAGAATATACAAACACTTGGAACATCCCCAATAAGCATGATTTAGATGCTTTTAGAGATGAGGTGATCGATTTTGATGTTCTTTATGATTGGGTGGAAAAGTTTTTGGAGGTAAGTTCGTATATATAAACGCTAAGAGTATCTACAACGGTTAAAGTTGGTCCATTCAACAAACCGTCTAGTTAGCATGTCACATAATTCCAAAGATCCACCACTTCAAACCCTACTTTTTCTTTCAATAGTAAATAATTCCAAACCTCTAACACCACACCCCACTTTTTACATGAAAAAAAAAATAGTATTGTGAGTGGATGGTCCCCACTCTTCCAAACCATACCCGTCCGGCGGAGCGAACCATCTCCTCAAACAAGAAGGTTTGTTTGGGCATTTGTTTGTTTGAGCGGACTCCACAACCGACCTACCGTTGTGGAAGCTCTAAACTATCTTCATTGGTGACCCAACCAACCCAATCTTTTATTAAAAAAATAATATCTCTTTCTTCCACCAACCCTACTCAATTTTTAGCACACATTCACAACTCATCCCAACCTAAAAATACATGTTTTTGAACAAACTCGGTTTTTAAAAAAATTTATATCGGGATGTTCACAAAAAAAAAATTAAGAAATACCGTGTATTTAGTTTTTCTTTAAGGTTTAAATATTATAAGTTATTTGATTAAGTATATTCTTGGGGGTATTAGTTTAGGGTGAAGGGAGTGGAGCGGTGAAGGGGTCGGCAAACCGGTTTGCCGAGCGGCAACACCGGCGCCGTCCTTCTTTGCCGCGCGGTCTTCTTGTGATTTCGGCTACACCTCACCGATCGACAAACTTGGGGGGACAATCATTGCAAGTGTTTATGTGTGTGTATGTTTGACTTTTAAAACACATATATATTTTTTTTAAATGAAAAAAAAAAGTTTACCACTTTCAAGTGTTTAACCAATGCCAACACTTTTCACCAAAGTTTAAACTCTTTAGACGTGTTGACAAGGCACCCTCTCATTGGTTGATTTTAAAGTTTGCCACTTTCAAGTGTTTAACCACTCCCTTCACCCTTAGGTTGCAACCAAGGTTGCTCCACCAACCTGGTTGTCAACTTTGGTTAGTATAAATTACTTTTTTAATTTTTTTAATTACTCAAACATTTGTCTTATTGGTGACCAACCTAACATTAGGTCACTAATGAAGATAGTCTAAGGAGCAAGTGGTGTGATCTGTGTTCAGGGGGAGCAGGGAGGGGCCATGTGGGTTGGGTTACTATTAAATTTATATATATTTTTTAAACTCTATATATTTTATATATTATAAAGTTTAAAGATAATATTATTAACTTTCTAAATATTACTATTATTTTATAACTTTTTTTAACCTTTACTATAATTTTATACCACAGACCTGACCTTGCATCTAATGTTTTAAAAAAGGTATTAATTTTATATTTTCCCTCTAAATATATATATATATATATATATATATAATTAAATTAGAAGGTTTTATAATTAAAAATAGTTGTAAAAGGTGGCATGTTATTACAAAGTTTTTTTGTGGTGTTTGTAGGTCTTCTAAATGCGGAAGTTTTTGGTGTTTTTAAAAAAATGTGTGTTTGTTTTTGGTGTTTTTTTAAATTGCGTGTGTGTGTTTTTTTATGGAGGTTTTTTTTTTATGACTTAGATTTTGTTTTTGTAAATGCGGTTAAACTTATGACTTTTATTGTAATTAAAGATATCTTAGATTTGTAAAAAGTAAATTAAAGTAAATTGCTGTTTTGAATGACAGATTTAATGAACAAGAAATATAAGGGTGAACGGGGCGCCCTCGGGGAGGGGGCCGGTGAGTGTGAACCCCGCTCGGGAACACCGCCGCCATCCCCTCGGTGACCCAAATCGGGGTGTGGGGAGCGGGTTGTGTTCACCCATTGAGATTTGTAATTTTTGACCGTTTTTTTTATATTAAAACGGCTATATAGCTGTTATATATTAAAAAAAAAAAATTCTCCTAAACCCTATAAATACTAACCCACTTCAAACTTTTTATTTTTCAAACCCAAAACAACTCCCACTAAATTACTCTCCTAAACCCTTCAACTCATCTAATTTTTTACCCAATCGTGTATACGTGCATTATTTTACATAACATGATTATAAAAGAGAACGGAAGGGTGATAGCACCGGTACACATTCGAGATCCTCCAGTCGAACCCGTCTTCGATGATACTGCTTTTAGCGAGCTCATTGACGAAGAAACGCATTGGAGACTAAAACGCGATCTCGTTGAGCATCTCGGACGTTTAGATCTACCTCACCTTGAAGCGAATTCCGACGACGAGTAGTTTGTTTTTTTATTTTTCTAGTTTGAATGTAATTTTTATTTTTAATTTAATGAAATGTCTTTTCTTAAATTTTATTTATTCTGTATTAATATTTGTTTAATTTATAATACATGCATAATTACAACAAATAAAAAAACAAATAAAAAAGCAAGTCCCCCAAGTGAGGAGTGCTGCCATCAAATTGAGGGTGCGGGGGGAGTTAAGTGGGGAGTTGACGTGGCGCGTTTTTTGGTGTTTTTAAAAAAATGTGTGTTTGTTTTTGGTGTTTTTTTAAATTGCGTGTGTGTGTTTTTTTATGGAGGTTTTTTTTTTATGACTTAGATTTTGTTTTTGTAAATGCGGTTAAACTTATGACTTTTATTGTAATTAAAGATATCTTAGATTTGTAAAAAGTAAATTAAAGTAAATTGCTGTTTTGAATGACAGATTTAATGAACAAGAAATATAAGGGTGAACGGGGCGCCCTCGGGGAGGGGGCCGGTGAGTGTGAACCCCGCTCGGGAACACCGTCGCCATCCCCTCGGTGACCCAAATCGGGGTGTGGGGAGCGGGTTGTGTTCACCCATTGAGATTTGTAATTTTTGACCGTTTTTTTTATATTAAAACGGCTATATAGCTGTTATATATTAAAAAAAATAATTCTCCTAAACCCTATAAATACTAACCCACTTCAAACTTTTTATTTTTCAAACCCAAAACAACTCCCACTAAATTACTCTCCTAAACCCTTCAACTCATCTAATTTTTTACCCAATCGTGTATACGTGCATTATTTTACATAACATGATTATAAAAGAGGACGGAAGGGTGATAGCACCGGTACACATTCGAGATCCTCCAGTCGAACCCGTCTTCGATGATACTGCTTTTAGCGAGCTCATTGACGAAGAAACGCATTGGAGACTAAAACGCGATCTCGTTGAGCATCTCGGACGTTTAGATCTACCTCACCTTGAAGCGAATTCCGACGACGAGTAGTTTGTTTTTTTATTTTTCTAGTTTGAATGTAATTTTTATTTTTAATTTAATGAAATGTCTTTTCTTAAATTTTATTTATTTTTTATTAATATTTGTTTAATTTATAATACATGCATAATTACAACAAATAAAAAAACAAATAAAAAAGCAAGTCCCCCAAGTGAGGAGTGCTGCCATCAAATTGAGGGTGCGGGGGGAGTTAAGTGGGGAGTTGACGTGGCGCGTGCTGATTAGCTGTGGGTAAGAGAGGTCACTCCCCACTTAGAGGAGTGCCCCTTACACCCTAAGAGAACCAAATACAATAATAATTTTAGGGTTTGCACATACATCTACTTACATACATGTATGTGTATATATATATGGGCGAAGCTTTTAAGGGGCGGGAGGGGGCGGCCGACCCCCCGAACTTTTCACTCGATAGTGGAAAGTATTTAGTTTTCGTATATAAATTTTTGGGTATATATGTTTTCGATCCCCCGATTTTATAGAAATTTTTAGTTCAGGTAACTTCCGTCCCCCACCAGTCGCAAATCTCAAGATTCGCCACTGTATATATATATATAGAGAGAGAGATTACGGACCTTGCAAAGAGAGAAAAGTTGGTGATCAAGAATCTTGTTTGAGGTCCCAAAACCAATGAGATGACAATCACTATTCATGTCTCCAAACACATCATTCATCAAGAAACTTGATCTTGTTGTCACATCCTCAATCAACCCTACAAAATACCCACAAACCACCTTCAAATCATTCCCCAAAACACAATCAACATTCAAATAATCCTTCAAAAACCCTTCAACCATAACCCTTGGCAACTCACTCACCCCCACCTTTCTCCCGCATCTCCTCACCACCTCAAATCCTTCAAACCCTAAATCCTCCATAAAGAACTTAGGCAAAACAGTCCTTCCAATCCTAAAGTTATCTTTTTTAATACCAAAGAAACATATAAACACCATAATCTTCAACCCCCTTTCTTTGCTAACCAAACAAACCAAAGGGTAAAATAGGAACAACACTAAACCTCTTAACAAACCACCACCTTCAAAAGCCACTAGCATGAAGTAAGGAAAGAGTGAATTTGACCTTAATAACCCTCCTTCGACTTCAAACACAAGAGTAGTATTTAGCAACTCTTCTGGTGTGTGCTTATCTGCCATGGATTCATATCTCATATATTTCAAGCTCTTGCTCTTCAAGTAACTATGTCCCTGAGGGTAACATAGTAATTTGAACAAAAATTTGTACAAAAAGAAGAGATCTTGTAACATCTTTCTATCCATTTTTGTTGGTTATTGTTTGTGCATGTATGATGTATCATTATTCATTACATAATACATATATTTATATGAGTAACACAACGCTGTGGGAAGTATATACACCACCACATGCATAAAAGCTTGTACTTGAGGAAAATCATTTGGACGCATCCCCTTGAGACCCTACAAAACTACACTTAATGCGGCTGGTCAAATGTCAAATCGATAACTAAATAATTTAATGATAGCATATTAATAAAAAAATAATATATAATAATCATGAATTATTGCTAAATATAGCTACCGATAATTAACAAATATATACTTAGAATTTAAATTATTTTTTATGTAATTATTAAACTATTTTTTAATTGATGGTTGTAATACAAGATCGAGAACTTATTTCCCATTAATGAATTGTGATCTCCACCAGTATCATAATTTAATGATTATAATAATAATAATAATAATAATAATAATAATAATAATAATAATAACAATAATTAATATATGTTTTTATTAGAACATAAATAAGTTTCCATGTACTTATTGAACTATATTCTAATTTATGGTTGTAATTTAAGATTCATAATTAAGTTATATCTCATTATTGAATCTTAATCATCTCCATCCAATATTATTATTATTATTATTATTATTATTATTATTATTATTATTATTATTATTATTAATTGAAAGGCTTCATGAACAGTAATCAATATTTTTAAGTATTTGTTTTAATTTTTATAATAATATTTCATTTATCATATAATTTGATTTTTATTATATATTATTTGAGAGTTATCATAATACAATATTTTTTAGTAGTTGTTTATATTTTTTATAATAATATTTTACTCATCATATAATTTGATTTTTTTTCTAATAAGTTGTGTACATCAATTTGTTTTTAAAATTTACCTCAACGTGTTTATTTTTATTTTCAACATTACGATATAAAATTTATTAAAAATAGATGTTGTGTCGCTATCATACCAAAGCGAACCAAGACTGACCAAACAACATTAGGGTACAGGGTATAGTAGCAGGGAGTTGGGTGTTTGACTTGAGGTCACCGATCGGTGACTATACCGAGTGAAGGAGAGTGTGCGGTGAGTTGGAGAGAGTGAACAAAAATCGGTGATTTTTCACCGATGTGATTGAGAGGAGAGAGGAGAGACTCAACCAATCAAGTTTTTTTTAATTGAGGGGTGTTTGACCATACCTTGCGATTGAGTGCAAAATGGGGAGTGGAATGGGGAGTTGACATGACATAATATTATTGGGTAGGATTTCACTCAAACACCCTAGGGTGATTGACTATACCCTCCACCCTTAGTAATGGTACATGTATGTATTTTTATTGTTTTTCGATTTCAATAACTTTTTGTTTGTACAAATCTATCTACGAAGATAAATGAATATCGGTACCAATTCCGTGACAATCTTAACTGGTCGATATAGTTCAAACAATATCAGTGCATGTACAATGATCATTTTTATTATTTTCGATCGATATGAATACATGTTGATTTCTACACGAGTTAATTATCATACAGGTACTGTAACGAACCGAACCAATATTCGTTGAACGTCTATAGTAACGTACCGCCGCAACGCGCGGGAAAATTACCTAGTTATTATGATTTTAAAGTGATGATGAAGAGTAAAGGTTACTATTTAAATATTTGTTTTAATTGTTTAATAACATATTATCCAATGATTTCTAGATCAAGTGGTGGAAAACTTGTATTTTTCTTGAGAGATGCAGGTTCAACTCTCACTTGGTGTAGAGTGAGGCACTGGTGGGCAATGATAGGAGACTCAGGGAAACCTAGGTTGGATCCTTGAGCCAAACCGGTTTTACCGGTAATTTCACCGTCGTGCCTACGGGCGGGTGGGTTACCGGTTTCCCCCCGGAATTGGTGGTGGACTCGGGTTACTCTTGGAGTACTCCGTTTGTCCAGTGGGTGCCCCGATAGTGCTCGGGATTGATTCTGTTGGCCGTTAAAAAAAGTGATTATATATTATTATCTAATTTGATTAGTCATTACAATTTTTAGGTATTTGTTTTAACTTGCGAACATTATTTTTTTTAAAGAAATTAACTTTACAACTATGTTCAATTTTTTTAACACTGCGATATAAATGATATTGAAAATGGATATTGTCCCGTTGTCATACCAAACTGAATCGAAAACGCCGATTAATAGTAATTTATTGTTTTAACCGGTGATGTACTGACGCCGTAACGAACTGAACCGATTCCAACAGAACAACATCAGTATCAGAATATGTTTTCATTGTTTTCTACCGATATAAAGCGTGTCGAAATATTTTTTAAAATGCAGGACATTATTTTTTATTTTATTTTTTCTCCTTCAATTATTATAGCGAGTGCAAGCACAGTACTGTACGGAATCGATACCGATCAAATTCTTGCCGCGTAGTGCGGGGGAATTTCACTAGTCTATATATTAATTCTCCAATGTTTTGAACATTAACAAAGAAAAAAATAGCATTATCCTATTATCCTAAAACCACATGGCAGGGAATAGTATCACCCTGCTATTGGTTCAAATGGGCGGCCGCCCCTCCCCCATTAGACCAACCAGTTTATTATTTTATACATGCTTTAAAATTACGTTTTTGCCCTGGAATAGTGTTTCTCTGCCATTGGTTCAAATGGGCTGCGAGCAATACCCATTGGACCAACCAGTTCATTATTTTATATCCACTTTAAAATTACGTTTTTGCCCCCAGTTAAAAAATACGGTTTTGCCTCAACTTCAAAATACGTTTACCCTTTTGCCCCGAGCTAAAAAATATGATTTCGCTCTAGGTAAAAAAAAATACGCTTTTACCCTCAGTCAAAATTACGTTTTCTCAAAATTACGATTTTACACCAGTTTATTATTTTATACCTACTTTAAAGTTACGGTTTTGCCCACAGTTTAAAATTACGTATTTGCCCACAGTTAAAAATTAATTTATGCTTTTGCCCCCAGCTAAAATTTACGAATTTCCCCGATATCACCCTCAATTCAAAATTATGTTTTTGCTCCCAGTGCAAAATAAAAATATGGTTTTCCCCTACCTATTAATTAGGATTTTACCCTCGGGAAAAAACTTTTGATTTTCCCCCAAGTAAAAATAAAAATATGACTTTGCCCTCAACTAAAAATCGTGTCGAAGAGCTAGCTAACACTCTTTTTACTTTTTATTTTTAGCAAAACTATAGTACTGTTTTTTAATTGGTTGAGAATTATTCGGCTATCGCCCCGCAACGCGGACGGGGTCTCACCTAGTTATTATTATTATTATTATTACAACAAAAACAATTAATATATATCTTTATTAAGTTTGAAAACTAGTTCCCATAATTAAATGTCATGAAAAGATTAGTCTATGGGTCATTTCACACCACATGCTAAATGAAAACATGACCATTTGGGCCGGGAGTTTGGACCAAGTGGAGATTGAATGGGCCACATAAGTTTCAAAGCAATTAAATATCTTAACAACCCGATTCGAACATTCGAGCATCTTAACACGTCAATCATTGCAACTTTCTGTTATCTGATAAGGTTAAAGTTTCGTGAAGAACAAGTCTTTTCACGAATGATAGGGTTAAATTTACTTGCAACATAAGTCAATTCAAGATTGGTAACCATGCTTTTCGAAATAAATAAATGTAAGTGTCACCTGTCTTGTATCATGAAAGCTTTCTTTGCCAATATTGATTTATAAGCCAAGTTTATACGGTATTTAGCTTTAGATCATGAACCGTTATCTATAGTCAAGATTTATATAGCCACGTTTAAACGGTATTAAGGGGCTGTTTGACAACTTCTGAATGGTTAAGTGCTGAACCAGTAAGAGGTCTGAACCATTAAGTGCTGAACCAGTAAGAGGTCTGAACCATTAAGAGTCTGTATAATGCTTAACCGTTCAGAGGCAAATGTCTAACCAATTCAGATTAGAGGTCTTAACCATTCAGACTTTGTATAAATCTTAATCATTCAGAGGCAAATGTCTGGACTATTCAGACATCTGCTCGTGAAACAAACAGTCTGAACCATTAAGTGCTGAACCAGTAAGAGGTCTTAACCATTAAGAGCCTCATTAAGAGGTAAACAAACAGCCCCTTAGCTTTAGATCTTGAACCGTTATCTATAGTCAAACTTTAGATTTATAAATTTTACTCGAACATATGTTTTATATCTTTTCCACCCCAGCTACCATCACCATACATGTCTTTTTAGGAAAGTGCCCATCAATGACCGGTCCATCACTATACATATTTCCATCTCCCCCGGGGCCTGCCCCCCACAACCCCTATGTAGCCGCATGCGTGCTCGTTGACAACGTCACAATGGTTGTTGTAGCGAAGATGGGAGTAATGGTAGATGGCAGTGAAGGGGGAGCTAGTGGTGTCGATAGGTGGCAACGACACAACTGGTAGTTGGTGAGACAGTGGAGGTGGTGGCGGCGGTGATGGGCCCCATTGGTAGGTGGTGAGGACAGTGATAGATTCCATTTCCTTTGAAAAAAAATAATTTCAAATATAATTCGTTCAAATTTTAGTTCATTATACATATTATTAATATGTCAAACTTTCTGTCATAAGCATGCGATAATCCAATATATATTAATGCTACTATCAACTTAATCTAACTTTATTACTTCAAAGGAAACAATTACATCTCAATAAGAAACCTAAGAAAATGAGGTTGAATGTGTGCTCTTGGTTTGACTTCTTAACCCTCTTTACATTAACTTCGAGGGTGTTTGTGATTACGTTTTGAAGTGATTATTTGATTATTGCGCTTGTAAAACATAAATAATGTAAAAAAAGTGTTTGGATGAAAAAGTGATTATCTGCCTCCAAAGCGCAGTTTTGGAGAAGGATGTACCTACATGTTTTTTCAAAACGCAGTTTTAAAAACGCAAAATCTATTTTGAAAACGCAACACCGAATACCCCCTTAATAACTTGCCTATGAAATATATATCATAACTCTCTCTCTCTCTTTCTCAATGGGCCATCAAAGAAGAAAACGTGGAAGTCTTAAATCTTAAATTAAATTGCCTTCTTAAATACTTGTAGAATATTTCATTACCATGGTGCATACTCCATGCATCAACACTTGTACCTCCAGCCTTTATGGGTTGTACAATTTAGATTAGTCATTACCGGTCAATTTATTAGTGGAGAGTTTAAATGAGAAGAAATTTTTTGTAAAAAGAAAAAAAAAGAAATTTCAACCAATAAGAATGCTTTATTTTATTTCATTTAATATAATTATTTAATGTTACTATAATGGTACATTGGTGAATCTACATAGGTCATTATTTTGTAGTCTTTCTCTTTAATAGCTAACTACATTAAATAATTTGTAACTTATCTTCAATATATATATTTTTTTCAAAAAAATAAAATAAAATAATTTAAAGTGTAGGATAAATTACGAGTTGTGTAGGATATATTACGAGTTATGTAGGATAAATTTCGAAATATATAGGATAACTTTTGATGTTTGTAAGCAAAAAACGTTAGTGTGGAGGATAATAGTCTTTATGACCAATTAATTAGTCAAAATTGATAATAAATGAGATAAGTGAGAAGAAATTAATAGTCATCACCAACTTCCCTCGGGGTTGTAATCCGTGGGATGTTGCGACTCGTCAAAGTCTTCGGTGAAGTGGTTGGGGTATACATTGCAAGAAAAACGGACAAAGTAGGGCGGAGATTTGGCTTCATTAGCTTCAACAACGTGGTGGATATGAAAGAGATGGAACGGGCTCTCAATGGAACGAAGATGGGGGGTCTAAACTCATCGTTAATCTGGCCAGATACGCGAAAGAGAATGTAGGAATCATTGGTGGGAGCCATAACGATAAGCCTGATCCCTCAAAGGAGAAGCAGGGCCGTTCCCAGGAACACAGGTTTCACAATCAGTCTTTTTTCAATAACGGAAAAGGGAAATCGTTCTGTGACCTTTTTAAGAAAGATTCCGGTAACCTCGACAAGACGTGCCAGTCGGCTAAGGAGCAGGGGATAATCATTGACATTGCAGATGATACCATGGCTTTTAAGGATCTGATAGGGTGTGCCGCTGTGGGTAGATGTTTTGATTTAAAGACTTTAAGGAACCTTGACACTATTTTAGTGGATAACAAAGTTGGTGGGGTCACATTAAGTTATTATGGTGGATTATCTATGATTCTCAAGTTTGAAGATGATGATTCCTATGCTAATTTTTTGCTCAACCATCAGGTTTGGAAGGAATGGTTTTCTAGTTTAGAATCATGGGACGGTCAACCACTTCCCTTCGAGAGACTGGCGTGGGTTAAGGTTCAGGGTGTCCCTCTCCAGTTAGCGGATAATGACGTTTTGAACAATATTGCTGAACACTTTGGTAAGATCATGCATGGTTCTCAGTTGGAAGCGAAAGACGATAACCTGTTGGTCAGTTGGATTGGTCTGCTCGTCGGGGAAGGTGGTAGAATTCATGAACATGTAACGTTAAGATGGAAGAACATGCAGTACCGTGTTTGGATTGAAGAAGAAGCCGGTGACTGGACCCCGGACTCTGTGGGTAGAGTGGGTGTTCCGGATTGTAATTCAAAGTCCCCAGCTAAAGTTTTCTCGGATAAAGAACAGACGAATGTCTCTGATTAGATTGATGATCATTTCGCTACCCATCATCCGAAGGTCGAAGTAGTGGAGGGAGGAATGGCTGATAAGGTGGTGGGAGAAATGCTGGTGAGCCCTTTGCAGGAAACTTGCTCTCAGGTGGTGGAAGTCGAAAAGGTGAGAACGGGTAGGGTTGGGTTCAACCAAGAGTCGGATGGTGGCGTGGATGGGGAAGGTGAAGAATCAATTTTGGGTGGCCAAAAGAATGTCTCTTTTCCCAAGGAAGGACAGGTGTAACGACTCTCATCAAAAGTCATAATTATTAAATTAATTTGACCAATAGGAAACCCTAATTGAGACACCCAAGTGATTCTACGCAAACCCTAAAATTTTCAGAAATTTCAGAATCAGGATTAGGGCCCCTAAAACTCAAGGGGGGTAAACCCTAGTTGATGATTATCTACAATTACTTGCTGTCAACAATTCGAAATTTAGATTATGTCAAGTCAGCTGAGCTAGTCCCAAACGTGGCTACCCTATAACCTACTTTCAAACCATACGCATCGTAAGGGTTATAGGGCTACGATGCGCAGGCGTGTTAAAGTCACTTACGCATCGTAGGGGTTATAGTGCTACGATGCGTAGGGCTGACCAAAATTTGGGTATAAATAGAGGACCTTGGGACTTGAATTCAGAAGTTTAAACGACGTAATTTCTCGCTACAGGCACCGAGTTACATTCTGATTATCACAATTAACACACACGGTTCTCGAATCAACGCCGCAATCAGGGTATTAGCACGATCGCTGCTACGATTCATTTTCCGATCGATCAATGTACTCAACGGGTGTTTAAGTGCTGCCCACATTAGGGTGATGCTTTGTCATTAGTCGTTAATTCGATGGATGTTTAAGCATAGCACTTTGTCATTCGTTGTGAGGGTTGATCTCGTGAGTTATCGTAAATGCTGTATTGATTACTAACCCCGAATTGTGTGCCTGTTACTAAATTTAGGTTAAAAAGGCTAATCAGTAGGCTAAACTCTGCTCAAATTAAATCTGCAATGTGAGTCATTCTCTTTTATCAAATTACTTTTGAAATCATGTTTATTTTCAAAGATTATAATTACAGTGATTAAGTTTATGTAATCACCCAAGTTACAGCCGGTATGTGGGGTTTTGTATACATAACTTGATAACCGTCACTATTGGACAACGAGTTAGCCAATGAGTGATATGACCATAGTCACAGACACCATCGGGCAAAGAGGCTATCGATGGATGTTCGAGTGACAAATACTGTGGGTAGTTGGTTTGATATCTGAAACATTGTAATCTCTCTTAATACTGTAAATTATAACAAAAGAGTCGTTTTCATAAATAGAATGATTCACTCAGTATTTCCCGCTGACAAAACCTTTTTCAAACATGTTTCAGGTGATCTGTTGTGATCCAAGAAAAGTGCCGAGAAGCACTACAAGCTTAAGGAAGTGGCTCAGTATAAAATAAAGAAACATGTTTTGTAAAATAAAGATTTCTCCCTGAAATCTCAATATTGTAAATTACCGGGTTTTATCCCGAGTTGTGAAATGAAATAATCGGGAAATATTTCAGTTTTAAAAAGATCCTGAAGAAACTTCCGCTGTTAAACTCAATACCACGGGATTTCTGTCCCGCGGCTCCTGAAACGGGTCAAACCGGGTCGGGGGCCGTGACATAAAAAGGTGGTATCAGAGCCACTGATTTAAGCCAATTAAGTATTTAGAAATACTTAAATTTTTACTGATTGCCAATATGGGATTATGTGTTTTATTAATTGATATAATTTTTAATAGTGTGTATTTTTAAAACAGCATGAGTGACTTGTATGATGCCCTTCAGAATTTAAATCTTTATCCGGTAAGAATAGAGGTTTCCAGAGATTTCAATAGGTATATACCAGACATAGAAGAACCTATAGAATTCAACGCTTTACCTCTTGAGAAACCTAAGCCTAAGAAAATGGAAATTGGGGAAAGCTCTAGGCAAATTGAGGGGTTACCATCTTAAGAAGAACTAGATTGTATAATGGCAACCGATGATACTATTGAGCCTATTAATGAAAATGATTTTATTCATTCTCTTGAAACACAACTACCAATGAAATTAGAACCAGCTATTCCAAATCCTTCAATCCACTCGCAAATAGACGAATGGTTGAATAATGAAATACTGTTACAAAACCATCCCTATAGGCTTTTTCTTAAGTTCAATCCAGAACCTTTACCAAATCCACCAATGAGTAACGAGAAAATAGCTGAACTCCGTCATTTTGACAAAGAATTAGTGGATACTGGGAATAGGATCCAAGATATTTTGGGACAGATCTCCTGGAATTACGATAAGAAGGAACGCAGTTACTAGAAAATTAACTGACAAAGGATAAGGAGAGTTATGGAATTGTGATTGTATACAAGTAAAAGTAATAGTAAAATCAGTCTGTAAAATAACTATAAAATAAAACTTTGTAAGATAATAGTGTGTATTGATGCATACTACTAAATATAAATGGAAATCGAGAAATCGATAATTTTGGCTATATTGGTGTTATGAACTCTGTATAATTTTTTTGTGTAATTGTTATTTGATACTAATAAATTAAATATATTATCAGATGGAAAACGCCAATAACGAACCAGTTAATGAGGTCAATCAATCTGAGCAACAACCAGGGGATCAATATATGACTAGGCAGGATATAGAAAATATTGTTGCTCAAGGGATAGCCAATGCTATTCCAGCATTCGTTGCTGCTATTAAAAACCCAGTAGAACCACAACAAATCGTTCCTAGCAAACGTATTTCTGAAGATAACTTCAGTAATAGCGTAAACGGAGGCAATAATCATGTTAATCATGATAATGAACCACGGCAAGCTCCGCCCCCTAAGAAAATGAAAGCTGCAACACCTGGTTGCACTTATAAAGAATTTCTTGCTTGTAAACCCACTGAGTTTGCAGGCAATGAAGGAGCGATTGCGGCACTGCGTTGGTTAGAGAAAACCGAGGCAGTAATTGCCATAAGTAAATGTATTCAGGATGATCAGGTCATGTATGCGTCAAACCTTTTTAAAGAAGTGGCGTTAGAATGGTGGAACACGGTGTTACAAGCAAAAGGAAGAATGATAGCTTATGCCATGAAATGGGAAGAATTTAAGAATCTTGTAGAACGAAAATTCTGTCCTGAATATGAAAAAGATCAAATGGCAAATAAGTTTTTAAACCATAGAATGATGGGTGTAGATTGTCGCGGTTATACTTCGACATTCTTTGAATATGCTAGAGTGGTACCAACACTGGCTTCGCCAGAACCGGTACTCATTTCTCGCTATATTTGGGGACTGATTAGTGAAATCCATAACATCGTTAAAGCTGCGAGACCTCGTACTATTGACGATGCTGTGGAATTAGCCAATACCTTAACTGACGAACTGGTACGCACGCAAGATGAAAACCGGAAAAAGGAACTGGCTCAGAAAATTACCCAAGGATTTCGTATGGGTAATAATAATAGCTTCAAGAAAAGAGGAACAGGGCAATCTTCAAATCCGCTGTTTTGCAAGAATTGCAGAAAGAAACATTTTGGAAAATGTAATGTAACCTGCAATTTTTGTAAAATGGTAGGACATCGTGAAGAGGAATGCAGAAAGAAAACAAGAGTCTGCTATAATTGCGGAGAAACGGGACATTTTAGACCAGAATGTCCTAAATTGGTCAAACCAGCAGACAACAAAGCCAAGACAACCGATGGAGCTACTAAGAAGAATGTCAGAGCCTTTCAGTTAACCACTCAAGAAGCCGAGATGATTCCAGATGTGATAGCTGGTACCTTTCTAGTTCACAACATTTACGCCAAAGTATTATTTGACTCTGGTGCAAACCAAAGTTTTATCAATACTTTATTCTTCCAAACTTTTCACTTACCTTTAACCAGCATTGGGCAAATTTCTACAATAGAAACGGCAGATGGGAATTTAGTTAAAATAAATAAGGTTCTACAAAACGTAGAAATAGAACTTTTAAGTCATAAATTTTCTACAACCTTATTATCTATGAAATTAGTTGAATTCGATGTTGTGTTAGGAATAGATTGGTTAAGTAAACAACTATGCTTGAATTATCTGTGATAAGAATTCCATAGAAATTTGTGCAACCACTGGAGAAGTAATAATGATTACAGAAAATAAGCCATGTAAACCCATAAAGTTCATATCAGTAATGAAAATTGCTAATTATGAACGAAAGCAAGGAGTAGTATATATGATTTCAGTAATCATTAATACTAAAGATAAAGAACTTAAGGAAATTTCTGTAGTTTCAGAATACCAGATGTATTCTCAGAAGATTTACCAGGATTATTACTAGTCAGGGAGGTGGAATTTAGGATCTATCTAATTATATCGATAACAAAGGCACCTTATCGGTTAGCACAGTATTGGTTGTTAAGAAAAAGGATGATTCGAGGAGAATGTGTATTGATTATAGGAAATTGAATAAGGTTACAATTAAGAATCGATACCCATTACCTAGAATTGATGATCTATTTGATCAATTCCAGGGAGATAGATATTTTTCTAAGATCGATTTACGCTCCGGATATCATCGATTGAAGGTACAAGAAGAAGATATATCTAAGACTGCTTTCAGAACTAGGTATGGTCATTACGAGTTTACAGTCATGCCCTTTGGGTTAACGAATGCACCTGCAGTATTCATGGACATGATGAATAGGATCTGTAAACCGTATTTGGATAAATTTGTAATCGTCTTCATAGATGATATACTTATTTATTCAAAAAGTCAGGACGAACATTGTCAACAATTGCATGCACTCTTAACTTTGTTAAGAAAAGAGAAGCTTTATGCCAAATTCTCAAAGTGTGAATTTTGGCTGCCAGAAGTACAATTTCTAGGTCATATGGTGAATCAAGAAGGTATTCATGTAGATCCTGCTAAGATAGCAGCAATTATCAAATGGAAGGTTCCGCAATCAGCAATGGAAATTAGGAGTTTTGTAAGTTAGTCGGATACTATAGACGGTTTATTAAGGTAACCTGTAAAACAATTAAGTTTGATTAGAGATCTAAACAAGAAGAAGCCTTTAGGATATTAAAACATAAATTAACAAAATCCTAGCTTTACCAGAAGGAACTGAAGATTTTGAAGTATATTATAATGCTTCAAAACTAGGATTAGGATGTGTGCTTATGCAACGCAAGAAGGTAATTGCGTATGCTTCAAGACAGTTGAAAAAGCACGAAGAGAACTGTACAACACATAATTTAGAATTAGGAGCCATAAATTTTGCCCTTAAGATTTGGAGATATTATCTGTATGGAAGTAAGTTTACTGTCTATACGGATCATAAGAATTTAAGATATATAATTGGGCAAAAAGAATTAAACATGAGGCAAAGGAGATGGATGAAAATCCCAAGTAACTACGACTGTGATATTCAGTATCACGAAGGAAAAGGCTGAAAAACGGCTAGAGATCGCCAGAAGAGTTATACAGATAATAGACGAAAGCCGTTAGAATTTCAAGTTGGAGACAAAATGTTATTAAAGGTATCTCCTTGGAAAGGAGTTGTTAAATTCGGTAAGAAAAGAAAGTTAAATCCAAGGTACGTAGAACCATTTCCAGTGATCCAACGTATAAGACCAGTTGCTTATCGTTTACAAATACCAGGAGAGTTAGCTGGAGTACATGATGTATTTCATATATCCAATCTCAAGAAATGTCTATCAGATGAATCTTTGGTAGTACCTTTCCAAGATATAAAGGTAAACAAATAGTGTTAGTTTAAGTAAAGTGGGATTCAAAGATAGGACCCTAATATACTTGGGAACTGGAATCCGAAATGAAGAGAAAGTATCCTCAATTATTCCAGTAAATCTCGAGGACGAGATTTTTATTAAGGTGGGGAAAATGTAACAACTCTCATCAAAAGTCATAATTATTAAATTAATTTGACCAATAGGAAACCCTAATTGAGACACCCAAGTGATTCTACGCAAACCCTAAAATTTTCAGAAATTTCAGAATCAGGATTAGGGCCCCTAAAACTCAAGGGGGGTAAACCCTAGTTGATGATTATCTACAATTACTTGCTGTCAACAATTCGAAATTTAGATTATGTCAAGTCAGCTGAGCTAGTCCCAAACGTGGCTACCCTATAACCTACTTTCAAACCATACGCATCGTAAGGGTTATAGGGCTACGATGCGCAGGCGTGTTAAAGTCACTTACGCATCGTAGGGGTTATAGTGCTACGATGCGTAGGGCTGACCAAAATTTGGGTATAAATAGAGGACCTTGGGACTTGAATTCAGAAGTTTAAACGACGTAATTTCTCGCTACAGGCACCGAGTTACATTCTGATTATCACAATTAACACACACGGTTCTCGAATCAACGCCGCAATCAGGGTATTAGCACGATCGCTGCTACGATTCATTTTCCGATCGATCAATGTACTCAACGGGTGTTTAAGTGCTGCCCACATTAGGGTGATGCTTTGTCATTAGTCGTTAATTCGATGGATGTTTAAGCATAGCACTTTGTCATTCGTTGTGAGGGTTGATCTCGTGAGTTATCGTAAATGCTGTATTGATTACTAACCCCGAATTGTGTGCCTGTTACTAAATTTAGGTTAAAAAGGCTAATCAGTAGGCTAAACTCTGCTCAAATTAAATCTGCAATGTGAGTCATTCTCTTTTATCAAATTACTTTTGAAATCATGTTTATTTTCAAAGATTATAATTACAGTGATTAAGTTTATGTAATCACCCAAGTTACAGCCGGTATGTGGGGTTTTGTATACATAACTTGATAACCGTCACTATTGGACAACGAGTTAGCCAATGAGTGATATGACCATAGTCACAGACACCATCGGGCAAAGAGGCTATCGATGGATGTTCGAGTGACAAATACTGTGGGTAGTTGGTTTGATATCTGAAACATTGTAATCTCTCTTAATACTGTAAATTATAACAAAAGAGTCGTTTTCATAAATAGAATGATTCACTCAGTATTTCCCGCTGACAAAACCTTTTTCAAACATGTTTCAGGTGATCTGTTGTGATCCAAGAAAAGTGCTGAGAAGCACTACAAGCTTAAGGAAGTGGCTCAGTATAAAATAAAGAAACATGTTTTGTAAAATAAAGATTTCTCCGTGAAATCTCAATATTGTAAATTACTGGGTTTTATCCCGAGTTGTGAAATGAAATAATCGGGAAATATTTCAGTTTTAAAAAGATCCTGAAGAAACTTCCGCTGTTAAACTCAATACCACGGGATTTCTGTCCCGCGGCTCCTGAAACGGGTCAAACCGGGTCGGGGGCCGTGACAACAGGCGCCGCATTCTAATTCATTGGGGGGGACAGTTTTCTTATGGGCCAGTCATTAATGGGATGAATAAAGGATATTCATTATTTCTCAGCTGATAACAATAATAATAATATTGATAGGCCCATTAAAAAGAAGGTGAGATTGAGGCCCATTAACTCGAAGCCTAATCGTAGAGGTATCAGGAGCCCAGACTCAGGAGATAGACCCAAAAAAAGAATTAGAGACGATGGGGAATTCTTGTTTGACCTAAATGTGCAAGCTAATGGCATGGGTTCAGTCGTGAATGAAGATGAGACGTTTCCCAATATTCGAGAGCTTGAAGACTGTGAACAAAGAGAGAATCATGTGACTGATTCGCTTCCTAGCAGTCATCCACTAAACAAAGAGGTTTCAGGTAATGATGTGCGGCCTCCCCAAGAGTCTGAGGAGCCTTCTGTTTCACCGAATCTTCATATTGAAGAGGAGGTTCAAGCTACAATTAGTATCGGGGCAGATCGTGGGAGTAAACCTAGAGGAGCACAGCAGTCTGGTTAAGAATTCCATCTATGGAGAAGGCAACAATGCGGTTCACCCATGAATATCTTATCTTTCAACATAAGAGGTATTAAAGGAGGTATGAAAGCCAGATGGTTAAAGGATATCAGAAGGGTAAATAACATCGGTATTATGGCGTTTCAAGAAACCAAGGTCGACTCAGTCCCTAGTGACGTTATTGCTGGAATTTGGGGAAATAGAAACTTTGAGTCGGCTAGTGAAGTCGCGGTGGGACAATCTAGAGGTCTGTTGTGGGTCTAGGACCCTAAAGTTTTGAAGATTAACTCAGTTTCTAACAACAGATCGTTCTTGTGTATCAGTGGTAACTTGGTTGGATGTGGATCCCCCATTAATCTGCTCAATATTTATGCGCCTCAGAGCACGGTAGAAAAAAGAAATTTGTGGAATGTCATCTCCAATCTTATTGATCCGTCGGCTGGGATGTGGATTCTGGCTGGTGATTTCAATGCCGTCAGGTCAGTGGACGAGAGGAAACATTCGAAATACAAGACGGTATGTGCAAATAACTTTAATGAGTTTATTTTTAATAATGGGCTTCTGGAATATCCTATGCAAGGTAGACGGTTTACGTTATTAGGGACAACGGGAAAAAACTCAGCAAGCTGGATAGATTTTTAGTTTGCTCGGAGTTCTTTAATAAATAGTCGACGGCTTGTGTTAGAGTTTTGCCTAGTCACTTATCTGATCACTGCCCGATTTTGTTGGAGCTTGTGGACTTGAATTTTGGGGCTCGACCTTTTCGGATTTTTAGTTCGTGGATTAGTAAGCAGGGTTTTGAAGAAGCGGTTCAGTCGGCGGCGGAGGAGTTTGTTCCTTTTGACCCGCCCGATTCTGGCTTGACTTCCAAATTTGCATGCATTAGAGCTAAAGTTAAGGCTTCGAGAGACGATTTCCTTGCTAAAGAAAAGGAACATGTGAATTCAGCCCTTGCTGAATTGGAACAAATTGAATTAGATATGGAATATAGAGACCTCACAGAAGAAGAGGAATGGACTCTGGCATAAAATAAAAAAGTTATCAGGGAATCGGATTATAGAAAAAACTTGGATCTTATCCAGAGATCTCGTGTTAATGGGCTTCCGATGGGGACGAGAACTCCAAATTCTTTCACTTCGTTATTAATAACAGGAAGGCGTCTAATACGATCCATGGCCTTAACATTGATGGGGGCTGGTGCTCGAAGCCGTCGCGTATTAAAAAAGAGGTTTTTTCGTTTTTCCGTGGTAGATTCAAAGAAACCATTTACAGCAGTCCTTCTCTTTTTTGTGATAATTTAAAAAAAAATCTCGGATGTTGATGGTAACATGTTGGTGGAGCCTTTTTCGGGAGCCAAAATCAAAGACGCCGTTTTTTAATGCGGAGCAGATCGTGCTCCTGGTTCGGACGACATGAATTTTAGGTTCATCAAACATTTTTGGGATATTTTTGAAGACGATTTCGCTAGAATCTTCATCCGGTTTCACTCTTGTGGGGAAATTTCTATTGGAAGCAGCTCCTCGTTCATAACTCTCATCCCCAAGGTTAAGGATCCTGTTTCTCTCAACAACTTTCGGCCTATTAACTTGGTAGGAGTCATAAGTAAGGTTATTTCTAAAGTTATAGCCAATTGTATGAGGAAAGTGATGGATGGTGTTATTTCGGAGTTTCAGTCAGCATTCCTTTCGGGTAGATTCATTTTGGACGGTCCGCTAATTGTTAATGAGTTGATTTCTTGGATTAAGAAGAGGAAATCCAAGGCTTTTTTCTTCAAGATTGATTTTGAAAAGGCGTACGATAACGTTAGATGGAGCTTCATTATTAATTCCTTAACCCAAATGGGTTTTCCAAGTATTTGGTGCAAGTGAATTATGGGTATTCTTAAATCGGCTAGATCTTCTGTTCAGGTTAACGGGGCCCCCACCTTCCAGTTTAAATGTGAGAAAGGTATGAGGCAAGGTGATCCTCTCTCTCCGTTCCTGTTTTTAATTGTTATGGAAACTTTTACTTGTATGTTGAACAAGGCGATGGAGGCGGGAGTCACTAAAGGCATTGTTACTCCTAATAACGGTCCTATAATTACTCACCTCTTATACGCGGATGATGCGATTGTGATGGGAGAGTGGTCTTTGAACGAGTTGGAGAATGTGATTAGAATTCTCCGTTGCTTTCACGTTTGCTCGGGTCTAAAAATTAATCTCGAGAACTCCAACCTTTATGGTATAGGAGTTAGCTCGGTGGATTTGGAGGTTATGGCAAATCAGATCGGTTGTAGGTCGGGAGTTCTACCTTTTAAATACTTGGGTCTTAATGTGGGAGCAAATATGATCCGGGTGTCAAATTGGCAGCCGATCATCGATATATTCCAAAACCGGTTAGCTACTTGGAAGTCTCACCTTCTCTCGATCGGTGGGAGAGTCGTGATAATTAGATCCATCTTGGAGAGTCTACCAACCTTCTACTTCTCGTTATACAAGGCACCTAAGAAGGTCATCTCCTCCTTAGAAGCTATGATAAAAAAATTCCTGTGGGGAGGATCTAACGAAGAAAGGAAAATTCATTGGGTTGCATGGGATCGTGTCACTTGTCACAAAAAAAAAAAAAAAAAAAAAAAAAAAAACGGGGGTCTGAGTTTAAACAAGCTGGCGGGGGTGAATGTTTCTTTGTTGACAAAGTGGGTATGGCGATACAAGACGGAAAAAGAGAACCTTTGGAAGAAAGTTGTGGACGCTCTTCATAATTGTAGGACCAGGTGGGAGTGTATTCCGTACAAAAAAACTCTGAGCGGAACTTGGAGCAACATCGAAAGTTTCGGCGAACACAATGGTTGATGGTCGTCCAATTCGGTATCTTTTCAAGGGTATAATCGGGAGTGGCAAAGATATCTCTTTCTGGCTTGACACATGGATCGGCAATGAACCATTAAAGCTGCGTTTTCCGGAGCTATTCAGCCTTGAAGTGGACAAAAAGTGTAAGGTAGCTGATCGGATAGTGAGGAACGAGACTGGAAGTGATTTTCATTGGAGGTGGAGGTCCCTTTTTTACCTCGGAGGAGCTCTTTCTCAGCCTCCAGCTGCTGTCTTCAGTCCTTGACAGCGTGCTGATCAGCAATAGACCCGACAGTTGGGTTTGGCACGACAGCGCTTCGGGGGAATTCAACGTGAAAGCAGTAAAGAAAAGCATTAAGGCGGTCCAAGATGAAGGAAATAGATTCGTGCTTGATTGGTGCCGATGGGTGCCAGCCAAAGTAAACATACATGTTTGGAGAGCTGAAATGGACATGTTACCGACAGGAGAAACCCTCATTAAAAGAAACATTCCGATTGAGGATAGCGTATGCCCATTGTGCGGTGATGAAGCTGAGTCTTCCGAGCACTTGTTCATCTCATGCAATACAGCTGCTATTGTTTGGCAAGGCGTGTCAACATGGTGTAAAATACCGAATATCTTTGCGTTCTCCTTAGCGGACCTTCTTAACGTTTTTAAGAGTCTTAGAACGTCGGATAAGAAGATGGAAGCTGTCCAAGGCATAATCATGATCGCCTGTTGGAGTATATGGCGTGCCAGGAACGATGCTCGGTTTTCGAACTCGCCGGTTAAGATTGATGGCATTTTTAGTGAAATTAAGGCTTTAGGCTTTCTTTGGTTCTCTAATAGATCTAGATTTAAAGGGATTGAATGGGGGGAGTGGTGTGCTTTTGTAAATATGTAATCTGTTTGTTTGTTTGTTGTTGTCGGCCCATCTTGGGCTGGCGGTTCTGTTAATGAAAGTTACGTTTCAAAAAAAAATTAAATTTTCTTATTAAATGAACCTTCCTCCAATTTATTATTATTTTCTGAAAACCCACGATTCTCTTATCATTTATAGGTTGATACCCACGATTTTAAAATGCCAATGGGTTTCTTTAATACAATTTTCAACGTCTTTAAGGTGAATAAGTCATCTTTAATGACATTCATTGTTTTCCTTCTACCAAGAAATTTGGTTGTTTCTTTAAATACAGACTTTAAACAAAAGTTGAAAATTTAGAAGGAACCGGGAGAGAATTTTAGAGGAGATAAGACTACTTCTTTCGTTTGCATTAAAAATAGGGTGAATTGGAAAAAAAAAAATTGAACATCCAACAAAGCGCGGTCACTCGGGTTCATTCATAGGCAAAAGGCCACCCACGCTCACGATCGCAGACGGTGCTGGTGACCCGGTCCCTCACCAAATTCCAAGGGAAACCCACCGCCCGAAGGCCCACTGTGGTAAACCCTTGGCTCATGCATGACGTTTGTCACGGACGAGACTCCAATCGGTAACCTCCCCTAGAGAAAGTCATCTGGATACCGTTAAAGAATTGCCTCTAACAAGTGGACTAACCCCTACCACATTTGCTTCATAGTCTACTTTTAATGTATGCTTCTAAAGCTTTAGAATTGTTTTTTTTATCGAGTCGTATAAGAAGAAAACTTCTTATACGGTTCTAGGGTGGGGTGGGGGTGGGGGGGGGGGGGGTTTCTTTTTTATCTACATCTATCCCGATGAGCCGTCTATCGAATCGTTGTAATTGATTTTCGATCTCGAAGAGAAGGAAGAGATCTTCGGAAAGTGGGTTTTTATGATCCTATGATGTATTCTCATCCACCTCCTTGCTAGATTTGTTATCTTATATGTTATATAAACTTACTTTGCTATTCAATTAGGTATGATCATGCCATCATATAAAATTTATGACAAACCTTGAGGGGGGCCTTTTTTTTTTCGAGTAAAGGGATGATCCCCACAAATTTTATCACGGTTTAATTAAACGAGCCTACCTTAAACTCATCTAATCTCAACCCTGACTTGTTTAATTTAACACAGGTCAAGATCGGCTCGTGAAGGGGTCATCCCGTTTGTTATTTTTTACTTATTTAATTATATATGATAATTTTTACTTAGTCATTGAAGCATTGTTGCCAACCTCTAGTACCGCGAAGTAGAGTTTTGTAGCAACCGCGATATAGCAATCAAGATCCGGATATTAAAATACTGTGTCCTAATTTTTATAATGAATTCTCGCAAATTACGAATCTATTTTACGTGTTTTATTTCTAGAAAAATGTATTAATGTCTATAGGAGTTATTATCTAATACTAATAAAGAAGTCCTCTTAATGCTACATGGCATTATCTCATAATAAAGGGTTTTATCAAAATGCCATGTGGCAATTTATCATATAACATAAACCATAATAAATAATACCTAATTGTCCACCTTAATAAATAATTATAATTATATATCATCTCACTCAAAAGACATTGATATACTATGACAATTGAGTTACTAAATTATATTATATGATATATAGATAAAGATATAAGAATTATTTTATCTCTTAAATATACCGATTTTACATATTAAACAAGTTTATCTCCACCTCTAAGACATACGATAAAGGGTCATTATATATATATTTTTTAATATGTGTGTATTTAATATGAATATCATTTAAAATCAAAAGTCTTTTAATCGTTAGTTTATTATTATCTATAACAAAACTATTATTATTTTTTATTATTATTAATATCTCCGATTTAATTATTTATGCATTATTATGTTTACATTGTTTGATAATATAACATCTCATTAAGATTAACCACAAATATTTCTAAAACCAAATGATTTAAAAATATTAATTTAGATAAAGATGATAAAGTAATTACAAATCTACTAATAAAAAAGTCCTCTGAATGTCACACGTCACTCTAATTTAAATTTTACTAAACATCAAAGGTTATTTAACTTTTAATATAAGATTCCAATTATTGTCACGTGTCATTTACTTCTTCAACCTTACAATTTAGGCTTACCTTTTATTTAAAAATATTTTTTAATCCTTATCCTTACTAATATAATAACTTTAATTTAAATATGTTAATAACCATATTGGGATGCACTATTTAATTAGTTTTATAGATAAATACAATGTATTTTATTAATTATTATCGTAAAATAAAAAAAGATAATAATTAGATCTTTTTTAGTAAACCATCCTTATATCAATACTAATCGGAAAAACGCAATAATTAGATTATACTAATATTACATTTTTTTAACTATGTGATCAAGATTATATAGAAGTATGATTTACATTTTTTTTTATTTTACGTGTGTAATGCACGGGTTTGTAACACTTATAAATTAAAATATTATTCAATCTAAGTTTTTTTATATTTAATACGTGTAATACACGGGTTTATAGACTAGTAAATTATAAAGACATAAGGGTAAATGTTAAATTGTAATTCATCCCAAGACAAATTATAGTGTTAAATACTTGAATTCACTTTTAATTCTAGATCTAACTTTAGAGACTTAATAATAGGCTTTCTTGATGGACTTACTACACCTACTGAAAAGCCTAAACGTATTATTGTTAAGTCATTCATCCTGCATGAAAATAGTCCATTTCAATTGACAATTACAAGAGAAAAGGCCTTTTCTCAGTTGTTACATTCACACACACATGTGTATAAATAGGGCATTTCATATATAAAGTTTATTCCCTTGCAAAACGCAATAAGCAATCAAAATGCAACACGTGTATTTTAGGCGATGGGCTTCCATTTACAATTATGTACATGTTATATAATCATGTATCAGGTTATATAGTCACGCACCATATGTTTTGGAATTACATATCACGTATATATAATCACGCAACGTTATAATTGTTTGACATCACGCACCATAATTACGTACACATTATTGTACTCAAATTAATAGTATACTTAAGCCGTTAAAAAAAAAAGCATTATTGTACTCAAATTAATGATAATAAAACTATCCATTTTATGGTATAAATTCTATAAAAATAATAATAAAGCATATAGAAATTATTCGATTAAAAAAAGGAAAACTAACCCCAAATCAAGCTTGAACTTGATCTGAGTTGGCCTTTTGAGTTCAAAATGTTGGCTCTCATAAATAAATGTTTTTTGAACGATCAGTAGATCAACTGGTTGGGCTTTCGCACCAACTTCAGTGGTGCACGAGAAATCCAGGTTCGAAACCAGGAGACCCGGGTTCAAAATGTTGGCTCTCATGAATAATTGTTTTACAATCCACAATCAAATATGTACGGTTCATAAATCAAACAACCCCATAAAAGAAAAAAAAAGTGTTAAACAAAAGACATCAAACATGGGCCCGGCCCATTGGTAAGACATTATGGAATACCCATTTATTAAGAATCATTGCCGAGTCCGGCCCATTTGTGCTTCGGGTCCGGGTGGGCCTGGTTGCTTCATTTCTTCCCCAACTGGCAAAACCACACCTGGAGCCGGATATCTTGGCCCATAATAAACGGGCTGGACTGGCTCGCCACCACTTCGACCCAATACGTCATATGACTCCCCACCTGAAACGGGCCTCATTCCCGAGAACACTTGGCCCATATTTGATACTTGAGGCTGAAGCAATTGACCCGAAGGCCCAATAAATTGTGGAGCATATTGAGCCCGAATCGGGACAGCTTGAACTTGAATATTCTCCCGAGGGATCAAACCCGGTGGTTGCATGTAATAAACCGGCATCTCTGGCACCGGGGCCGGTGAGGAAGTGTGTTGTATATAATACACTGGTTGACCTGTATAATCCGCTTGCTTCATAATAACCGGATCATTAGCCTCGGCAAAATGCTCGATAACCGTTTCTTTCGGCTCACTAACAAGTGGAGCCGCGTTATCGAGTTTAGTTTTGACGGGCCGAAGGTTTTGGGCCGGGGGAGCCATCGTGGGCCCCAATGTCGACGAAGTTGAACAATAAGGAGAAGATATCCGAGGAGCAGGTGATCCTGGATCCGACACTGAAACATTATCATTAACAAAGTATCGGGTTTTGGGTTTCGAGTCTTCCGGGTTATCCAACCCGAATAAATAATCCGGTACTTCCGAGACTATGGATGAGACTTCGGATCTTCCACGCTCCAGACTTGGGCCACCGTTAAGCGCGTCTAGGAACCAGTGTTCGCGCTTAACGGAGCCGTTGAGCAGCGAGCTGATGCTGCTGGCTCGTGAGAGTGATGTGTCGGTAGGAAAAAGGAAGATCCTGAGCCGAGCCGTTTTGTGATTGTGAGCCGTTAAGCGGTCGTACTCATCCATCATGTTTTCCACGTCTTCATCACTTGTGACAGTGATTAATGCGTCCAAGTCTTCGTTTGGTAATTGGTACTTTACGCATATATCGGTTGTACCTGTCGAATATTCCTCGTGTTATAATTAATTAATGATAATCCTAACGAAGTAATAAGTCGAATGTTTATAGTTTAAACAGCTTGCATACCAAATATACTAAGAACAATAAACAAGATTAATATTATCTTAGTAAATTAAAACTTAAGGGTTTTTGACCTTGTTGTTTGAACTCAGTTTCTAAAAAGCTCGCGGCTCGGAGCTTACATGGATTTAGCTTGAAAAAAGCTCGCTTGATATGGCTCGGTTTGAAACGGAGTCGAGCTGACTCGGATCGGTTAGAAAGTGAGTCTAGCTCGGCTCGGCTCGTAACGAGTCAGATTGGCTCAGTTTGGCTCACTTGGTAGCTCGGCTCAGCTTAGCACGGATTATTTTACTTTTAATATATTTTATTTTTATATACATTATGATATATTATAAAAAATTGATTATTATTTACATGTGTTTAGGAGTGTAATTTGATAACTATAGCATATTTCAAGGTTGATTACCATGCTAATATGAACTTATATTGTATTTAGTTAAAATTTAGAACTTGTTTTGTGTTGTTAAACTTGATTTTGCTTGTAATGTATTAGACTGGGCTTATTTTTTATATGTTCTTTTGAACTATTATATAATATCTTAGACTATTGAATTTTAAGAGCTATATATTAATTTTTCCTTTCAAAATCGAGCCAAACCAAGCTGCCGGAGCTAGCTCGATTTAAAACTAAGTCGAGCCCGAGCTAAGATTTCTAGCTGGGTTTCAAATCCGAGCCAAGCCAGCCAGCTCAATTTATAATTGAGTCGAGCCCATGGCCGTTCCAACGTTTTTGTAGACCTTAAGCGGACTACGAAGTGGAGGCCCTTTTACAAAACATATAGAGATTAATAGAAAAATTAGCTGCTAAAGTTAACCTACGTTTAGAAATTAGCCCTAATTTTGCCCATAAATTCTCCTCCAATCCCGACAGAGCTGACGTCATGAGTGATTATCGTTAGTGATAGCCGATAACCTAGAAAATCGAAAGAGCAGGTTACGATAGGAGGTAGGAACGATGACTGCGGCTCCATTTTAGGGATTTTTGGCGCCGATTCACGGAATTCGGATGAGGTCGAGTGGTAGATGGTTGCTACAGATTGCAGTTATGTCTGTGGTTTAATTTCGAAACCGGGTCTTGAACATGGGCCTTTTTTCCTAAACAATTTTTATCTCTTTAACTTTATTAAAAAACATGGTTTAGTTTTGCTTTTTATTTGAGACTGATACATATACAATATATAAAACTTTACTAAAAATTGGAGGCCCGTGCCTAGATTGGTAAGCTTAACGGGTCGGCCATGGCCGAGCCGAGATTGCCTTGGCTCGGTTTGGCGCTTGACCAGCCCTATCCCTTAGGTGTTTGAAAAAACTTTATATTTTTAGAAGTAGAATTTCAGTGAGTATGTTAGTTCTAAAAGAAAATATTAAAATTAAAATGAGTACATGAATCTTTATAGAGCTATAATTTCATGTTGGGTTCCAATATACTACTTCTTGGTTATCCTTGTTGGGTTTTTGGATTGTAACCAATGTTTTAAAAACCGGTTTTTAAATCGTACCTGATTAGGTTTAGAAATGGTTTAACCGGTAGAACCGGGATGTACCAGGCGGTTTAATCGGGTTGACTAATTAACCCTATAAATCTATAAGATACAATTTTTACTCAAAAATAATCAAAAACTATATCATTTCATAACAAAAAAAATATTCTAAAAGTTAATCCATAATAAAAAATAATCAAAAAATTCACTATTGTTATCTTTTTAGGCGCTAGGTTTTTCTATGAAAGTAAATCGTCATCTTTTTGTGCCCATAAAAGATTAAAAGTCCGAATTTTAACCTTTGGTCCGGTACCGGTATACCGGTTTAAACCGGTATAACTTAATTTACGAGCGGTACAACTTCCTTACCGTTCCCTCAGTTTATCGGTATGATTCGTGCCGGCAAAGCTTCCGGCATCCGGTTTAACCGGTTCAACCGGCCGGTATAAACCGGTTTTTAAAACATTGATTGTAACTACCTTATGCATTTTCTAAATAAAACTCTAGTTATTTCTTAATATCATACCCTACTAATAGCTTTGTTACGAGTGAAATTATAGTAGGTAAGTTTGCTCGTATGTTACTGGACAAAGGAAAGTAAGTTTACCGGAAAGCTTGGATAGTTTGTTGAGTAGGGAGGAGAAGGTGGTGTTGTGGCGGAGAACGGAGACTATGCGGGTGTCGCCACCAACATACCGGAGTTGGTTGTCATGAGGTCGTGGTAATATCTTTCCTCCAAAACTACACATGAACCGGACACGCACTTGTGTGGTGGTGTCATGATGCACACGGTTGTTGTCCGCCAATGGATGATCAGAGCGCGGCGATGACACTTCCGAGTCAACCGCGGCGGAGACTTGCTCGGCAGTGTAGCTCGTGGGGGTCATTGTGGTGAACAAACACAGAATGTGGTCGTCTAGGATTATATGGTTTATATAAGTTTAAGAGGGGGGGGGGGGGGGGGGGGGGGGGGGGGGTATCAGGACCTACCTCACAACTTGCTAAAGTGGTTAAACTCAACCAATATGATTAAAGTATATATTACTTTACTATTCATTATAAAATTATAAAAATATTAATATTAATAAACTACTTTGATTTATGAAAGTTTCTTTATTAGTCTTTTGTCTTAAAGGAATTTTTTTTTATTATAACAAGCATTATTAATTTATTATTGTTTCACTATTTGTTACGCTAAATAAATTACAAAATACAATAGAAAAGTATTTTATTTTTTGCAAATTAGTGGAAGATATCGTCAACGGCTTTGAGGCTTTGACAACCATTAGTTTTTACAAGTTGGCACCGTCCAAACACAGGCAATAGGCCCCATATGTACATGGTGGTCATAGATATCAACGTCTTGATTTTGTTGTTTGGTTAGAGACGATTTTGTGAATGCGTCTCCATACATTCGACTTATGTGTTGGTGAATTGAGTTGTTCGTAAGCTATTAAAGATTAAGACATTAAAAGTTTAAACTAAATTAAGCGTGAACTCGAGCCTAGATTAAAGCTTACTTAAATATATGAGTCTTAGATGAAGTTATATATACCGAGCCTAGACAGACATATTATAATTTATTTTAGGGAAAATGTGACGGAATAGGAAAATTAAGGTGCTGTTTGTTTTTTGGCCAGAAGCACTTCTGGCCACTTATGTCTGCGCCGCGCAGACGCGCGCAGAGGTTTGGAGTCCGCAGCTTGTTTGTTTTCTCGCAGACCTTTCATTAAAAAAGGTCTGCGAGACCTCTTCACCACACAGACATGATTCCATGTCTTCTTGGAACCTCTTCTTGGCAGACCTCTTCTTCCACATCCCTGCCACCACCTCCACCACCACATCCCGCCACCACATCCCTGCCCAAAAACCCCAAATCGAACCGTAGAGAGAGAGAGAGAGAGATACCGTAGAGAGAGAGTGAGAGAGATACCGTAGATGATGGCGGAGGTGGTGGTGCTTGAACCGAAACCCCCCAAATCGGTGGTGGTGCTTGAACCGAAACCCCCAAATCGAACCAAAAACCCCAAATCGAACCCAGATCGGAGATGATAGCGGAGGTGGTGCGGTGGTGCGGTTGAACGACGAAGATGATGGCGGTGGTGAGATGGCGGAGGTGGTGCGGTTGTGGTGGTTGAAAGACGAAGGCGGTGGTGGTGGTTGAACGACGAAGACGGTGGTGGTGGTTGAACGACGAAGATGATGGCTGTGGTGTGATGGCGGAGGTGGTGCGGTGGTGGTGGTGCTATGGGCCGAGGTGGTGTGATGGCAGATTGTAGAGAGAGAGAGTAGAGAGAGAGAGAGTTGAGGCAGAGAACTAGAGAAGTGTGTGGTTGTGTGTGTGAAAAGTGATTTTGTAAAAGAAAAAAAAACAAACCATCTTCTCCTTGCAGACTGCAGACATTTGGTCCACCTCTTCTCCTGCAGATGCCTGCAGATGTGGTCCGCAGACTGCAGACCTTTTCCCGCAGAAAAAACAAACAGCACCTAAGTAACCTGTCATGTTATATTTATACCTAATAAATAGGTAACTAGTTGTAACATGTGTCACGAGTCTGCGAGCCTGAGATTCATTATTTCACTTCCTTTATTTTTATCCAATTGTGTTTTATTTCTTAATTAAAAAATGTGAATTAAAAAAGCAATAGTTTTATAACATACTATATTAAATTATTAGTTGGTAAGTTACGTGAGATATTCAACATATGTAATATACGAGTTTTTAATTTAGTGTGGTGTGTATATAAAGATATGAAATTATACCTATAAATATATTATATATACAAATAACTATATGTGTTTATAGATGAAAATTAACAAATAATAAGTGAGTCGGCCTCAAACATTCTTGTGAACCGAGTTCAAGCTTTGGATATATGACTCGAAAAGAACCCAGCTCAAGTTACTGACCTTTAAAAATACTTGGTGTCTACTTCAATAAACTTTGACTAGCAATGGAGCTTATATGAGTTATCATCTAAATTCACTAGATTTTTTATAACTATTTTTTAAGAAAGCTCGCAGGAGTTCACTAGATTTGTTATAACTATTTTCTAAGAAAATTATGAGTTTGATCACTTTTATCTGTTATCGAGAAAGAAGAGAACTTTATCATCACCCAAATATATTAAAAATTTATAGTTCCTCTACTGAATAAAACCGATTAAAAAATCTTATCTACAAGAACAGGCATATGGAAATAAATGTTTCTAACTTATTTTTTTATAATTATAGTCGACTTCATACCTATTCTATGAGTGATATGTTACTAAATACGTTTGTTTGTTTCTTTATAGTTATAGAAAAGTCATAGTTTAATTGCCCGGATGGTCCCTGTGGTTTCACGTTTTTTTACGTTCAGTCCCCACCTTTTGAAAATAGCAGGTATGCTCCCTATGATATGTTATTTTGTTACTCGGATAGTCCCCGGAATAGATGTCAGTTAGTTTGGAAATAGCAGGTATGCTCCCTATGGTTTGTCATTTTGTTACTCGGATAGCCCCCGGAGTAAATGTCAGAGGACTATCTGAGTAACAAAATGACAAACCATAAGAAGCATACCTGCTATTTCCAAAAAGTGGGGACTAAACGTGAAAAAACCTGAAACGATAGGGACCATTCGGGCAATTACCTCTTATAGTTAAGAGGAATACAATACTTTCTAAAAACAATTGAATACGTTAATAATTAGAATTTGAATTCGTCAATTGATGTGAAATTACTTTCTAATTATTATATTTAAGCTAAAATGATGATGTGATTACAACTTTATTAACATTTTTTTTATTAAAGGGCGGCACAAATGTAGCAAAACATATCATTATCAAGATGGACTAATTTCCATTAATAATGAAACCATTCAATTTTTCAAATCATCTTTCAAAGTATTTTTTTTTTTTTGGCAAATTAGTTGGTATATTCGTTAAAACTTAAAAGTATAGTTAACTCAAGCAACCTTTGGGGGCTGTTTGTTAGCATCTGAATGGTCATTAAGAGGCTGTCTCTTAATGGAACCATTAAGAATTTTACCAATGAGAAGGTAGAAGAATGTGACATGTGATGATTTACCATTCAGAGGTTACCTCTTAACCATTGAGATTTGAGGTTACCTCTTATTCATTCAGATGTTTTAAACCATTAAGAGGTAGCGTCTGAATGATCATTAAGAGGCTACCAAAGAGCCCTTGGTAATTTTCAACTCTAGTTTTAAAGAAAACAATAAATACAATATCTTAAATCAAATGATGTATATTGTTAAAATAATCGTGTTTTTGTAACTTTTATATGATTAGCTATGTGAAACTTTTTGTAATTCAACTTGAGCTAACTTAAATCATATAATATAAACATTCGAGACGGTTCGAGTTAATTTTTCATCCTTGAGTTTTTCATATATATTAGTAGTTTAGTTTTGATCGTATTTTTTGGACTAACACAATTTAGTGTTGTCTTGTTTTATAAGAATCATATAAAACAACATAAAACATCAAAATTGAAAATAAATTAATAAAATAATAATAATAATAATAATAATAATAATAATAATAATCCGAGCCATGAGCTAGCTAGACTTGAACACGATCTCAATTTTAACTCGGATTGAACTTTACAAGTCTAGTCAGCTCGACACGTGTTGAAATAACTGCATGTAATCAGTATGCCGCTTCGTAATTACTCGACGCCGGAACTAGGTGGCCGATGGTGGCCGGTATCCCATACTTTTTTGTTCTTGTTTTAATCGACGGTTAAAGTAAACGAAAAACATAAGTGTAGTTATTAACCAATTTACATGGTGCATTTTTATGTAAGGTTTAGATAAGCACATGGCAGCTTTAATGGTGGCTTTAAAACTTGGCCATTAAGTTAATCCAAAAACACTATCCCCATAAAAGTAAAGTGATTCAACTTTATTTAAATATTCATGTAAAGTTTTTTTTTTTTTTGAAAAGTTCATGTAAAGTAATTGGATATATATAGTATTAATACAAATATTCAAAAGTAATTTCCAAGTCTTTGGATAATTATAATATCATATGATTTATTTCCAAACACAAACCATGAAACTTGACCACATATATTATAAATGTTTTTAAGATAATCAAACAATAAGCCAATAAGGTGTTGCTCAATAAAATGCACCCGTAGGAGTCATTAATGTCGTTTTAAGCTTTTTTGCACAGTAAACAAAGGTTGTTTACATGGTATAAAAGGTGTGTGAAAATATAAGGATGAACAAAAGTATAGATTTAAGGTTTACAATCGTTTGTCATAAAGGCAAAAAACTGGATAGAAACACTTTACAAGTGTGACTCCTTATTTAAAATCAAGAAAATCATGGGTTTTGCAACACAGTTTCGTGTGTGTAGTGAAAACTTATATTTTTGTAACGTATCAAAAATCTAACACAACTATAACACAAAGTGGTTTGCTTGTATAAGAAATCAAACAAATCTAAATCAGTAAATTTGCACTAATATTTTAATTGGAGACCCTAGACCCAAACCTGGGTTACTTATAATATAAGTCCGGCCCTGAATTTTGTAACCGTATCCAGCGATTGATACATAAATATTATTTGGTAGGGTTTAAAGAAAACTACAAAATGATTATAAAATAACATCCAATGACTAGGGTGATAACTCATAAGTGCTTCAGATTGACTCACTTACATACATTTTGTAAACTTATAATGTCATAGCTTCTAATACAAAAATAATAACAAATAAATAATTAACATAAACAAACAACTTTGGTTTGAGACACTATCTTAATTTTTTTCTTATCTTTCATCATAATCATGTGTTCCTCCAATGATCCAATAAACATGAGGTTTGAGGCACTATAATTTTTTTTCCAGAAAAATGTTGCATGTCCTAGGAAGGCCTTCCCTCTTTGTCCATAAACATCATATAGTACAACGTGTAATAAAAATTCAAGAACGTACAACGTGCTGCAAATACATGACTTCGATGTATAAGGACCGCTTTGCAAAGACCGACTGAAATGGTATAAACCTTGTGCTTCTCTTTCCCACTTTGACCCACTAGAGTTGGCTCAAACAAAGTCCTAAAGTCGGAACGCTCACTGGTAAGCGCAATGAAAAGCGAAACATAAGTCGAAGTGTCTTCATGGTTTTTTTCATCATAGTAGAAGTATATAACCCATTGGTTTCAATTGTCATTCATTGAAAATATAGTATGTTGATTAATATTAAATTAATAGAAAGTATTAATGTTTTACAAGTATAATGTAGTTTAAAACAAAACCTCTTAAAGTTATTACTCATATGTTCAAATGCATTAAAACATTGTATAATTTAGGGTTCAAATGCTAACTTTCGTTAAAGTTCTTGTTAAATTATTATGCAATGAGAAAAATACCATTTAGGGGGTGTTTGAGATTGAGTTTGGAAATGACTTATTAACTTATTGGAGTCAATAAGTCATGACTTATTGACTTATTGGTTTTTTCAAACTCAATCCCATACTTAAAAAGTGGATTGCAAGAATAATCAACTCCGGCTCGTCAGGTTGTGTGCGATGTGATGATTAAGCGACAGATGATCATATTCAAAATTGGCATGGGATCACAGCTTCAATTGGCAACTCGGTGTTGGAATTTGGAAATTCTTGATCTCCCAGAAATGTAGCTGAACCGTTAAAGAAGTTAATACAAACAATTTTTGTGGTGACTCTTTGGTTTATTTGGAAGGCTCAAAACAATAAATTTAAAACAATGGTTGGCACTTGGCGCCAATCCAAAGTGGTGTAGGAGATAAAAGTGAACACGGACTTATGGTTTAACTGTTTAAGAATAGGACGAAAGCGCATAATTTATATTGGTTTATTTGGTGTATACCACAACAAAGAAAATACTTCATAATTGCCATTTGTTGTCGTCCCGTATACCACAACAAAGAAAATACTTCATGTGTGGCTCTTAATAAATCATAATTGTCACATAATGCTTCATACTTGTATGGTAGTAGCATATGTGGTGGAATTGTACCGCCACCAACACAATGCATCATGAGTCCAGTCAATATATCAATTTTATACATTGAATGCTATACCTTTTTATTCTTTGTTTGTATTTTCTCTGTCTTTATCCTTATCGTTGTTTAATCATTGGGGTCCCTTAATCCTTAACATACACGTGCCCTACAATTCGATTTACTATCTAAATATGGAATGAATATTACGGGGAATGATTCACTAAAAAATGGATTTTGCCTAAGTAGCCTAAGAATGATTGTGATAATGACATGTGTCACTCCTAATAAGTAGGAATGAAGGGTATTTTGGTCCTTATAAATAGGAGTGAAAATGACATGTGGCACCCCTTTTGTTTTTTAAAAATATAACAAAAAAAAATCTAGTACAAAAAAATCTAGCACAAAAAATCTAGTACAAAAAAATATAGCACGAAAAAATTCAGCAAAAAATGTAGTACAAAAAAATCCAGCACAAAAAATTGAGAAAAAAAATTAAGACAAAAAAATTCAGCACAAAAAAATTAGCAAAAAAATATAGTACAAAAATCCAGCACAAAAAAATGTTATACAGCATAAAAATACAACACATTTTAGTGGTTTTTTTAGTCTTCATATTTTATATAGCAATATGTTACTCAAATTAAAGATAAAAAGACGCTCGATTTTATGGTGAAATTTTTACGAAAAAATAATGTCATATAAAAAAGTTATTAACGTTTAAAAAATGAGGGTGTAATATGCATATGCCTTGCATGTGGAAAGAGAAAGTCCATAAATAAGATTTTCTCAAGATACCCTTGCACTCCTCCTTTTTCCTACACTTTCATCTTAACCATTGATTTGAAAAATGAATGGTTAAGATTTCTTCTCATCCTACTTAGGCAAAATAAACTTTTTATTTGATCTTACCCCTGAATATTATAAGGCTTGATTTGTGTTTAAAGATGTGAGCTTGATACCCCCGGTGGCTCCATTTGAGACGCCAATCTTGGATCGGAACCTGAGAAAGAGTAGTTAGGTGAGGGCATTGACCGGTTGATCTTCCGAGTTATGTGTTAAACTTTGAGTAGATGAGCCACAGCCTTTTCCTGAACGAAGTGGTAATCGAGTGCCACATGCTTCATTCGTGAGTGATAAACTGGATTGGTGCATAGGTAGGTGGCACCCATGTTGTCACAGTAAAGGTTCGGTGGCGCGGAAGGTTGGATGTGGAGTTCTTGAAGAAGATTTTCCACCCATGTTACTTTAGCAATCACATTGGCTAAGGCCTTATATTCAACTTCGGTGGAGGATCTAGAGTCGGTTTTTTGTCGGGTGGATTTCCAAAAGACAATGTTTGAACCGAAGTAAATGAGATATGTTGAAGTAGACCGATCTCCGTCATTGATATCGCCCCAATCTGAATCGGCCCAAGGTATTTGATGGTTAAAATGAAGCTCGTTTATTTAATAACATTTACCCCTTATTTAAAGTTGTCCAGTAAATGAGCCGAGCCGAGCCGAGCCCGACCCTAAAAATAAGTTTGTTAAGTAAACGAGCCCGTGCCCGAGCTTCACTTATCGAGCTCACGAACCTAAACGAGTCTATTATTTATATGACTGTTATTTAATATATTAATTTATAATAAACGAGCCGAGCTCGAGCATGAGAACGACCAACGAGCTGCCCTCATAAGTTAATCGAGCCTGGTCGAGCTCGGGCTTTTGGCTCGACTCGTTTGCACCCCCAGCTGCTACTATTCCCTAATATGATTGCCATCTTATTATCTACTAATTTCTCACATAGATATTAGATAGTAATGTAACGAAATCTCTGTGTCTATGTGCAAGCGTCTATTTTATACAAGTGAAGCCATGAGATCCCATTGACTCAATGCTTTTTATGCAGTGTGTGTGTGTATTCCTATTGTTAAATACATGTCCCAAAAACATGTGTGTTGTTATTTGTTATATTCTAAAATTTTTGACGTACCAATAACACACAATAATAATATTAATAAGAAAAGTTAAACAACCAAAATAAATAAAAAGTATTACAGAACAAAAAAAAAATACCTGCAATGGAACTATGTTGACAACAGGTTGTAAGCAATCAACAATATGAGGAACTTCAATTGTGGGGAGGGGAATTAGACCTGGCAAATGGGTTGGTTCGCGTCGGGTCGGGTCATGGGTCAAAACTGGTTCGAGTCAAAACGGGTTCGAGTCAAAACGAGTCAATTACAAAAAAGGGTTGTTTTGGTTCGGGTCGAAACGGGTCCGGGTCAGAACGGGTTTCGGGTCGGGTTGGTTAACTCCATTATCTAAAACTATCCAAACACGCGCAACAAGAATTCGGGCTTAAAGTCCTCCAACACTCCGCCAACACGTAAACCGACTCATTCCCACTAGCCACCAACATCTGCACCCTATCAAAATACTCACTACTTCTTGACGCATCCGTTACAGCATCCAACACCGCCTCCTTTACCATATCTTGAAACGATACACCCTTCCTTGTATTACCGCAAACAAAACTATCATCAAGCCCGGTGGTAAAAACTGTAGTTTTGCACTCGCATAGAACTTAATTCAAGAACCAGTATATCTTTTGAATGATAGAAGTTTTTTCTTCTCTTAAGATTATGTTTATCAGTAACATTAATTCCCTCAAAAAGTGGGGTGTGATAGGAATAATCCTGAATACACCAAGAATGGTAATCCCTTCTGGATGGCAACACTTTATTCATCAGGAAGACATGTCCAACACCATCACTCACCTGCTGGAAGTACCAATAATGATTGACCCATGTTTCTTAAATACCATCTTTAAGTTTGCAGGATCTACTAAACTTGTTCCTGGGCCGATCCCATCATCAATAGAAGTTGTAAGAACTTTTTTCGTCTTAGTTTTCAGGTCAACATCTTAGTTTTGATTGGAATGATCTCCCCTTAAATCTTCGAGTTGCAGTGCAACAAACTTCCTATGGTAGTCAAGTGTAACTTGATTTTGTTCGTGCAATATTTGATAAACCCTATTGGAAGAAGACCATCTGAAACGAAACAAAAAAAAAAACCGATTAAAACAAAACAAAAAATCAAAACTGAACCGAAACAAAACCGAATAAACCAACCAAACATAAACAAAAAACCGAAACCGAAAAAACCGACCAAACCGAAACAAAAAAACGAAACCGAACCGAAACTCGTCCCGTGCGGAAACTCGTGTCGGCCTAAAACCCGCTGCGATCCGAAACCCGTCCCGTGCGGAAACCCGTGTCGGCCCGAAACCCAATCCGAACCGACCCGCTCCGATCCAAAACCCGCCCCGTGCCGAAACCTGTCTCGGTTCGAAACTCAATTCGAACTGAAACCGTTCCGATCCGAAACCTATCCCGTTTCTTTAAGGCACTAACCTACATCGACCCATTTCTTTAAAGTTGATGACCTGCTTTAACCCGAAAATAACAAGATGGAATTTCAATTGACCCGTTTAGTTAAAACTAGTTGATGACCCCGCGCTTCGCGGCGGATCAAACCTCTTTCATGAAAGGTTTATTGCACAACATAATTCATGACCTTGAACTGTTTAGAAAGTAAATAATGAGCTTGAAAGAACAAAAGTTGACTAAATAAAGTCAAGTTGGAACTATACCGTAGCATTAAGGTCTTCAAATGTCATCATAAACACATCGAGTTGATTTGTGGAAACACCAAACACACCATTGACTACTTTTTTAACTTTTCTTTTGGATTGACTTCATTGGATCTAGATGTTCACCTGCATGGTAAGTAGAAGATCATGGGAGTGGATTTTGATTTTCATCAACAAAACTTCTCATCATATGCCATATCGAATCTGCAGACATAACAATTGTGATCCCTAACCTGCTAGCCTGCAATTTATGAACTAAAAATATAACACAAGTTTATTAACATAAAAAATGGAATAAATTTCAATTTGCTACGTACGCTGGTAACGCGGAGTAACCGACTTGGAAGCCTTTGGGTCATGATTGCGATTGCCCCCTCTAGGAACGATCCACCACAAGCATCTCCTTCGGTGCACATCACTATCAGTCGACCTTTTCGAACCTTAATAACCGACTGTTGCTTGCTGATCAAAAGAAAAACATCGATAAAGCTAGCAAAACAGATTGCTGCAATAAATGAAGTAACCCTTTCTAAAACTGAGAGACATTTAAACCTTAAACCAACCTGAAACATTGATCACGAGTAGCTTAATGACGACAATAGCTAGGCAGATTTTCATCAACTAAAGCCAAAGGACCATGTTTCTTTCACCAGCATGCATGCATACCTTCAGTGTGCATGAGTGCCACTTCCTTGACCTGATTCAAGGCACCCTCGCTGTTGCATAGTTCCAAACATAACAAGTGATTGCTCGGAAATCACTGTTATTAAAAGCTTATTTGGTTTGGTGGTGGTGTTTGATGGTGGGCCCCTTTTAATAACATGGTCATTTCACATAAAACTAACAGAATAAATAGACGAGGTTAACGAAGGTTGAGTGTAAAGTACTCCTACTGTTTTTGCAATTTTTTTAAACTAATAGACTATCACATGGACGAAAAACGTAATTAACTCATCCAGTTAAGATTATTTAATATCGCATAAACACTTTGAATTTTGGACCATACCTGGCAGGCTTAGAAGACTTTCTATTATTCCCTCTCTTCGTTGTTTAGTAACCATGCTATCAGCCCCAATTGCTAGAGCCACCATAGCCATCACCACTATTTGACCCGTATATGCCTGAATAATATCAACACCGTGAGACAACCAAAAAACACGTGTGATAATAAATAAATAAATAAAAGAGTAAAATGCCATATTCATCCATGAGGTTTGGCCACTTTTGCAACTTTCGTCCAAAGGTTTGTTTTTTGCCATCTAGATCCAAAAGGTTTGAAATCTTGTCATTTTCGTCCGACTTGTTAACTCTATCTATTTTTTGACGACAAGTTAGGGGTATTTCCGTCATTTAATCTTGACATTTTGATATAAATAAACAAAACAAATAGCTAAAATGACGAAAATACCCCTGACTTAACGTAAAAAAATGGATAGAGTTAACGAGTCGGATTAAAATGGCAAGATGCGGAAAAACAAACATTTGGACGAAAGTCGTAAAAGTGGCCAAACCCCAGGAACGAAAATGGCATTTTACTCTAAAAAGTTATTAGATTTGAAAAGAATATACCAACCTTATTACTTGCCACACTATGTGTCGCAAAACGGTGTTTTATGTGTCGGCATTACAAACACTATCGGTAGATTTGAAAAGAATACACCAGCATTAATATGTACACCACAGTGCGTATTGCGGGCAATGGAACTACCGATAGCCACAATACGCACTGTGGTGTACATATTAATGTATATTCTTTTCAAATCTACCGATAGTGTTTGTAATGCCGACACATAAAGCACCGTTTTCAAGAGCGTATTCAAGGGCGTTTAAAGTATCGACGGTTTCACCGGATTGACTAACGAATAGTATTGTATCGTCTCTGTACACATGTGCTTGTCTATCCAACAGATCACTTGCGATCTCCATCATAATGGGTATACCGGTCAATCCAACCAAGTGAACATAAACTACATGCTAAGTTACTAACTAGTACTTGATATGAAGATGGTTAGAGGTGGCTATATCGACCCATAAAATGGGTCGATAGAAGTTATGTTCTATCTCTAACATGTTCATTTGTGTTTGTTTAATTACGTTCATTTGAGTTGTTTATTGTTTGTTAAGTTATGTTCGTTTAAGTTTGTTTATGTTCATTTACGTTCGTGAACTATTCGTTTAGGTTTTAAACGAACGAACATGAACATGCCCGTTTTTAAATAAACGAACACGAACAAAAATACGTGTTCGCTTATATGTTTGTGTTCAGTTAAAATTAAATGAACAAACACGAACATGCCTTCGGTTCATTTACACGCCTATTCGTTCATTTAACTAAACTAAACGAACGAAATTTCTTGTTCGTGCTCGTTTGTTTGATAAAGGAACAAACTTCCGGCCAAACGGTTCACGAACTGTTCGCTTGCAGCTCTAAGTCATGTACTTACCACAAAGTTCTTCTAGAGTTCCAGTATAGGTCTGGCAGCTAAAGCGGCATAATAGCTAGTACCACAACCAACAAAAACAATCCGTCCGCTTCCTCTAATAGTTTTCAGCAGTGGCAAACCCAGGAATTTTTCTAAGGGGTTCACTTTTTTAAATATTCCAATTTCATATGTCCAAACATAGAAAAATTCGAATTGGTTCGACAGTTCAGATCGGGTAAGGTTCACCACAAAAAAAAAATACAATACAATAATGAAAAAAACATGTCATTATAAATTTAAAAACATGTAATATAAATGAAAGAGTGAATTACAAATTTTGTCCTTTATCTATATACCTAATTTCAGGAGGTGTCCTTTATCTTTAAAATTGACGAGTTTTGTACTTATTGTTTCAAAATCTTACACGTTATGTCATTTAAGCCTAACGCAGTTAATTTTTTTTGTTTAGTCAAATCATGTGCAAGGCACATGAGGGTATAATAGTATTTTTACCTTATTATACCCTTATACATTTACCAACCAAATTCCCACCCGCACTCAACCACAACAAACATTGACGTCGGTTGAAAACAAATATGGTTGAACTCGCGGCGGTTGAAAAACGTATGTCGTTTCGGTTCATTTATTTGATAACCGTTCACATGTTTCCACGTGAAATCTTAGATATAGAACACGTATAATGATAAACGTATACTGTGTGTCATTTTTTCTTTTTATATTTAAAAAAAAACAGATTTTTGTTTTTCTTCTCTCAGAAACTTTAACCCAGATTTCATCAAACCTTTCAGATTCTCTCTTTAACACAAAAAGATCCATTAGTTGATGGTGAAACCATCCACCGATTTCATCAAGAAGAAACCATCCACCGATTTCATTAACGCGAAACATCAAATTTTGTTTTGAAGATTCAGTCTTCTACGATATTCAAGTTCGATGATGATAGTCCAATGAAGTTAAATCAGTGACAGTCCGATGAAAAAACAATATTATTAATGTTTTAAACTTGAATCTCTGATCGATGTACATACAATGATAAACGGTCGCAAATATTCAAGGACGGTCATAACTTTGTACTCTGAAGCGTCCTCTCCAACCGTCGTCACCATGGCGTCATCTGCCACCGTTTCACACCCTTTATAACCCTCAACACCATTACGCCACCGACACACTCATGCTAATATTATCATTTACCCGCAGAGAAAACAGAGCAATGATCCTGATGATTTGCCGAGAGTTATGTCTCATTGTTGATGGTGAATTTGGTGGTAACAAAATTCAATCTCAAACACCAAATTTGGTTTTTCTAATTTTGTTTTGATGCCTAATACATTCAATTTGTAAGTTAAATTTTGTTTGTTAATTTCGCTATATGCAAGTATATAGGATGAAGTTGCAAATCTAAGGATATAGGTCGAGTAGGATGAACATTGCATCGTAAATGATTTTATTTTGGTTGTGCTCGAGGAGGTTAAATGCAAATTTATCCAAGGTGAATATTTACACGAAACATCAAATTTTGTTTCGATTTTGACCCGATTCGATGATGAAGTCAGTGGATTCATGGACAATAAAAACGAAATGACAATATAACCAGGGTACATTATTTGTTGTATTTTGAAGGATTTTTGAAAATCGGTGGGCTCATTTACCACTATTATGTTACCCAGATTCAACTATTCAAGATGGATCCATGGTTTGATTAATGTGTTGTGTTCAAAGAATTAGTCTAACAATGGTGTGGACATCAAATGAATAAGTGTTTTTTTTATCGACCGAAGAATGTAAATAGTCAAACAAACTCCGGCATTTATATAGCACGTAGTCGCAGACTTGGATACGATTTGAGCGAGAATCAAAATAAGTAGATGATTTATGTTGTTTTATCCTTAGATTTCAAAACTGGAAATCAAATGTGGGTTCAAATTCAACCAGGCAAAATTGAACCTTTTTTTTACAAAAAACGGGCCGTTTCATTCACCAAATTGTTCCAGCAAGTAACTGGACCCCAAACATTACGATACAATGTATACAAGACTCCCAGTTACACCACATTAATTGACACATGTTTTGAATAAAATTGATGTAATCAAAGTCTGTTATTTTTTGGCTTCAAAGAAATTCATTTTCTTCTTCCCAAAAGTATATGTTTACTTCGTTAAAATTCAAGCAAGAAAAATTGTGTGTTGATCAAAATCATCCCGCCAACGGTAGGGGTAACAAGGTTACAACGTTAAAGAACTTAGGGCAACAACAATAACGCACAACAACAATGCTAACGTCCACACAGTATATGGCAACCTTCGTGGCAGCCAACCGGTTTCCGGCAAACTTCAAGGTTGCAATCGATAGACTAACGGTAGCATAGCGGATTTTTACGGTGTGGATAATGGTCAAATATATTGCCTACAATAGGGATCAAGAGTGAACCATGTTTAAATTGTGAACAAAAACGAACAGATCCTGGCCGTTGGATGAAGATATCTTGATTATAGGATTTTAATGGTTTTTAAATTAATTAAAACAATAAATTGATATATAATAACCGAATAAGGGCATTGTTGTAATTTTTATTCTCTCATATCACATTGTTATTTATTTTTGGAAGCCACTTACAATGATTTTCATTTTTTATCGTGATCCCAACTAAATCACATATTACAATTTTTTTTAATTTGGCGAATACATCATCCTCTCTTTTAATATTAAAAAATATGACCTTATATGCAAATGTTGGAGTTAATCATAATACTATTTAATATTCTTTTGCGCACATATGTGAAATACTATTATACATGTATGTATAATGGTTTTAATATATTAATGTTTATAAGTAAACAAATATGTACATATGTGTATAAAAAACAAACATTTATTTAAACAACCACCATACACATTTTTATAAAGAACAAACCGTCACTGAACAACAACTATAAGTATATAGACATGTGTATAAAAACTAATTGCTTAGCGAACAACAATTATACACATGTGTATAAAAAACAAACAGTCACTTAACAACAACTATACACATGTGTATAAAAACAAATACTCACCAAACAACAACTAGATCTATACAAAAAGAATTAAAATTTGTTTACAATTAAAAAAATAAAAAGCGCATGAAAATTGGAACGGTTACCTAAACATGGTAACTGATTAATCAATTTTAACATTTGTTTGCAATTAAAAAATTAATTTAAATGAAAATACGAAACAGTTACCTAACATGGTAACTGCTTTTAATTAATTAATTTTAAAATTTGTTTACAATTAAAAAATTTAGTTAAATGACAATCCTACCCTTATATTTAGTGAAGAAGATCTATGGTCAGGATTTGTTCGTTTTGTTCACAAATAGGGAAGTGTTCACAAATGAACCTAACCCTATACATATAGTGTAGGAGGCAAAATTGATGATACATATGCTAATCTTTGTAGATGCTAAATATGACAAACTTTATATTTTACATTATTTTCTATAATTTTTTCTTCACTTATAAAATACTTGGTTAGTACATTAAATGACGTTACATTTTCCGCCGAAAATGAAAATAATCTTTCCAAGTAAAATGATTTAGTAGGCGTTTACACAAACATAATTTTTTTGGCGTCTGATATAGTCTGATATAGTGATACCAAATACATTCATAAACAGCGTCCCGCCGCAACGCGCGGGTAGACGATAACTCGTTAAAAACAAAAACATGTTAAAGAAAAAAAAAAAATTATTTATCATATTGGTTCAAAACAGAGTCTAGTCATCGTAGGGAACAACATAAACCCACCTCTCTCTCCTAAACCTCACAAACAATTTCACCATCAAAATCCATATGCATACCTTCCATTCTTCCAAGTTAAGACAAATGTTTAAGTGCTCAACACATTTCATTTAATAAAAATAGTAATAAATTTGGGGCAAAAGAAAGATATTCACCACCGTGATCCTTACATCACCAAATCAATTACATCACCTACAAGGATACAAAACTATACGAGGATGATGATTATGTGAAAAAAATATCAAAATTGGACATGTATAAATTCAGATTATATATATCCAGCATAAAAGACCTTACCTCTGCCATATTATGCCCGTGAATTTGTAATATATCAAGCAAATTAATAAAAAATATCAATTTGGGGTTATTTGTTTTTGGGTGGTCGGGTGGTGGTGGTAATTGGGTGGTCGGGTGGTGGTGGTAACCGGGTGGTGACGGGTGGTGGTGGTGGTAATCGGGTGGCAGTGGTCGAGTGGTGGCGGTGGTGCTCGGTAAGTTAGAGAGGGAGAGTGTGTGTAGGTTATAGAGAGAAAGAGGAGATAGATAGTGTAGGTTAGAGAGTGGTGGCGGTAACGGAGTGATGGTGGTCGAGTGGTGGCGGTAGCCAGGTGGTGGTGGTGCTCTGGTTAGAGAAGGAGAAAGTGTGCAGGTTAGGAGAGAGAGAATACTGATTTATATCATTTATATATATTTTTTATTACTTTACACAATAGTCCTTATATATTAGATATTTACAAAATAGTCCTTGTAGTAATGAAAAGACAAACATGCCCTTATGTGCAAGTCACATGATCAAATTTAACAGAAAAATCTAACTAAGTTAGGGCTAAAGGACATAACATGCAAGATTTTAAAACATTAAGTGCAAAACACATCAATTTTAAAGACAAAGGGCACCGCCTGAAATTAGGTATAAAGATAAAGGACAAAATTTGCAATTCACTCTAAATGGAGTGAAAACAATCACTTCTAATATATAGGGGTGTTCATCGGTTCGGTTTATGGTTTATTTGGTTTATTCAGTTCGGTTTATTCGGTTTTCAAAATTTTGTACCCCAAACCAAATAAGAAATATGCAAACCAATCCAAACCAAACCAAATTGAATTCGATTTGGTTTCGGTTAGAAACCAAATAAACCAAATCTAACCAAATTGTACCTAAATACTTTTTTTCCTAATTTATATTTATGTTTGTGTTCCAACTTCCTAACATCGCAACTAATTTACACCTAACAATATATGAATACAAGCACCCTAAATGTATCAAGCACCCTACCTCCCGTGCTAAATGTATCAAGAAAATGTAGAAATCATAAACCCTAATTTCTTTACTGAAGGTCTATTATTTTAGAAATGAGTGGGTTTGAGTTGAGCTTTTAGATTTATTTTGGGCTGCATAAAAAAATAACTATTTTGGGCTAATAAATTGTATATGATTTATAAAATATTATTATTTTTATTTAATAATTAATTAAGTTAAATGGTTTATTCGGTTATCCAAATAAACTAAATAAACCAAATAAAACAAAATGTGGATCCATAAACCGAACCAAAAACCATATTCACAATTCGGTTTCGGTTAGAAACGAAACCAAAAACCGAATTTGTTATTCGGATCTGTTTATTTGGTTACGGTTACGGTTCGATTTACGTTTTTTATTTGGTTACGGTTTTTTCTGAACACCCCTACTAATATATAGTCTACAAAGGCAATTACATGACATATCATACATGCACTATAGAAACTCAATTTACAACAGTAAAGATAATTATATCAGATTAATTCCCTATCATTACCAAACTTTTGAAGATAATTTCAGCTTTCTGTGATAAGACCATTAATCAGTCAATTTGCTAGAACTAGACATATAATAAACTAAAGCTTCTAAACCAGCACTTTCTTCATTATCAGCTACACTAAAAGCAAATTTGTGTTGTATGCTCATTTCTCTCAAAGTTAATCATCTATATATACTGATGCGGAAACAGAAGCAATCAAATGGCCTGGCTACTCATTCAAAAGCTTAAAAACCTCAGAGATATTAGAGAATAATAATTCAATAACTCATAAAAACTCTCAAAACAAAAGAAATCCTAGAGTATTTAACCAAGTTCAACAACCTAGAGATAATGCTAGACAAATAAAAGATAACACAAACAACAAAAGGTAATTCAAAAACAAATAAACAGACAAAAGAAATAAATTTTGAAATCAAATTAAGAGACAATATGATCCTGATTTTCATTCTAAACAACAGATAATAATAGTAATAGTATAATTTGAAGCAAGTTTCGAGGACGGACGGGAGTGAAGTGGCTAGCGACAGCTGGAGGACTGATGACGGTCGTGCATGTGTTGGTGTTGCTGGTGGCTGGAGAGTGGAGACGTGTGGTGGTGTTGCGTGTGTTTAGTGTTCTTTTTGTGTTTGGGTCAGAGTAAATAACATGAAAGGGGCAAAGGGTGACAAGAAACCCTATTTCGATATTGAGTTTAAAAAAAATTACGGCTTAACCCAACTCGAACACAGGACCTCTACTGTCATCAACGCGCATACTTACCAGCGAAATAAACTAGGTTTAAATAAGTTCACCGCGTTGCGGCGATTTTTTTATTTGTTATTTAGTATGTGTTTAAATGTGTTTTGAAATCACTACGAGCGTGTTGCGAACGGAACTGTTGACAAGAATAAAAAGAAAATGTAGAAAAAAACACTAAAAGATAACCGAAAGAAAATCAACCAAAAAAGTTGTTGGTAACGATGTTGTTCGTATGAAACCCGTGGTCAAAGATGAGCAAATTGTTCTGCGTACCGATACCAAATTTGCCAAACCGAAAGATCTTAAGTACCAATTCGGTACCGACTTTTAGCGTTCCTGGTACCGGTTCACTACCGTTTATTACCTTCATATACCGGTACCGTAACCGGTATTTTCGGTATCAGTACCGATTCTGTATCGGTTGGCACCAAGCTCATCCCTACCGTTGAAACTAAAAAAAGAAAAAAATTAAAAGTTGAAGAAAATCAACAAAAAAAAGTTGTACGATACCTTTGTTCGTACGGTAACCGTGATCAGGGATGAGCAAATGGTACCGGGTACAACACTGAATTTCCCGAACCAAAAGATTTCCAATATCAATTCGGCACCAACTTTTGGCGTTTCCTGTATTAGTGCTGGTTTTACCTTCATGTACTGATATCGAACAGGACCGTACCGGTATTTTCGATACCAGTACTGGTTCGATACCGGTTGACACCAAGCTTATCCCAACCCCTGATATTAAAAATAGGATTAAAGGTAAAAAGTAAAGAAAATAACTATTATTATAATATTGAAATAATAAAAGTATTAAAAAAATATATATTATTATAATATTAAAATAATAAAAGTATTAAAAAACTATATATTATTATAATATTAAAATCACTATTCATTTCGTTTATTAATATATAGTAACAGTAATAGTAATAATAGTAATATATAGTAATAATATATAGTAATAATTTGTTTAAAAGGTTCCCCTACAAAATATTAAAAGCTTCCTTCATAATATTATATATAACCTAACACTATAAATTACGAACCGAACGGGTTCCTAGGAACCCCCTAAATGGCTCTAAATCTGCCCCTGGTTTTCAGATAATCCTTGAGTCCACCCAACAGGACACTCTTGCATTTGCTGGAGCCACGATGTATAAGCCGGCCACGCATTGTTGTCGTTAAGGATTCTGGTTGCTCGTGAATTTCTTTCTGCATATAATGTTCATATTTACCCTACTTATTTTGTAACACCCCAAAACCAAATTATTAATTTGCTAGTTTGTTATCATGTTTAACAAAATGAGGTTTAATAACTGGGTTAGTAAACCTAGTTAAATGTCTAGCAAATTAAGTAAAGGAATAAAATTAAAGCCAAATATGATGGTGTCATGAACTTAAGGGACTAATGGTGACATATTAAGAAAGTTTGAATGATAAAATGAAAACAAGAATAAAACACACACACATCAGGCGTGTGTGTGTGTGTATGTGTTCGACGCCAGAGCCAAGGAAGAAAAGGGAAACCCTTCTAATCACTCAAATCCAGCCAATTGAAGCCCTAATCGTGGTTGTTAGTCATGCATGTCAATGATTTCTTGATCATCTAGGCCTATTAAAGCTTAAGGTAAGAAGAATTTGATAGTTTGATGATCTTGAATATGTTGGGTTTCAAGAAATTCCATGAGTTTATATGAAATTAGCATGATATTGAACTAAGATCACCATCTAGAACATTATGAATGCTTAAAATTGATTAAATCAATGTTGTGAGTGAAAACCCACTTAGAGTAGAATGAGTATGAGTTGTAAAGTGTGAAATTTGGATGAGGGTATGTATGATGATTGTTTATATTGATAAATTGTTAGCTAGAACTGAATTAGAAGAGAAGTTATGTGAAATTCTATTGAATTTGATGTTCTTGATGATATTGATATGGATTGGTCATGTTATGCAAATGATACTTGTACACCATGCTTAATTAATGGTACGCCCACCAAGTGTATGATGAAATGCCTAAGTGATGACTTCTAGATAAATTGTGTATAATGATGGATGGAAATGTATAGAATGTAATAATGAAGTGATAAATGATAGGTTAACATGAGATATGCGTTTTGGTTGAAATACATATGGGTATTTAAGTGATAAAACAACTTTGATAAAAGGTATGCTTAGGAGTTGTACCCCGTACTTAAATGATGTGGTAAACATCATGTGTTGGTCTAGAGGTTAGGCCTAATGGTAAATTGATATGGATGTGCACTAAAGGTGGAGGAATTTATTAGCAAAGAAGGATGTTAAGATTATGTTAAATTGTTAACTTGAATGTGATTGACAATTGTAAGATTATAAAAGTATATGGTACGTAGTTAGATCAATGTATGAATGTGTGATGACATGATAAATTATATGAGTTTGAAAAGATATGACTTTGAGTATATGCTTTATGTTTGTTATAAATTGACTAATAAAAGTCAAATGTTGAGCATAGGATTAATATGATTGATGATTATGTGTGGCCTTGTATGCTAACAAGGATATTAATGTATTGACATGTAAGGATAAATAACATGTCTACGGACTCAAACGCGGAGGCTAGCGGATCAAAAGTAAGCATGGAACCTATGTTTGAACTTGGTCGCTCAAGGTAAGTGATTTCCATAATCACTTCTTAGTTTGTTTAAGTAATATAATATTTTAATTATTAAGTTCATATGGAGTTGAAGTCAAATCAATAGATTACTTTGATAAATGCACGAACGGGTCGAATAGTTCGTAGATAAATAGTAAGCCGAACACGTATAAGTTAGGAAATTCCTTAACTCGGATGTTGGATTTCAAGTTCACATGGTAGAATATTAATTTACAATCATGTAGGAAGAAACGTGACGAAAAACGGATGAAAAATGAGAGAGTTATGTCCGTTTCGGTAAGAATTAATGGCTAGGAAAAGTGCAGAGCTGACACGGCCGGGTGGCGAGCTGACACGGCCGGGTGAAGGTTCTGTCAAAAATATTATTTATGTGATTTATGCATCGTAGGCCTTGGTATATTACCCGTGGACTACGATGGGCCTCCCAAACATGATTTCGAGTGTTTCCTTGACGATTATAAGTTGTAAACCCAAGTCTAAGCCTCATGTAATTTATATAAGAGTATGATAGATGGATGTAATGAAGTTGGACATGTATTACATGTAAATGGTATACAAGAATGCGTACGAAACACGTAGGTATGAATACATGCTTGTAGGTATGATTGAATGTATATTAGGTATGTAGATGTGTATGATTGTAAGTATGTATGTGTGCAAGTATGTGCGAATGCATGATTTGGATGCATTGAGAATTAGCATTACTAATAATGCCCTTGGGTTTGGAATGTAAGTTAATTAGATGCATTTAAATGGTTGACGTCCTTTTTACGAAGATGTAGTACTTGAATATGTTGAGATTACGGGTTTGCTAACCAAGTTATTATTGAGTATGTTTGAAAGTGCAGGTTTATGAATGTCGGACTTTCGAAGTGTTGATATAATAATGAAACGGTTGAATGTTGAAAGGATAATCGGGTTGAAGTAACTTATGCGGTTAGAATATGCTATGGACGTTTTAGTTTATACAACATTTTATGTTTGGTCGTCATCATCTACTAACGGGTTAGTTGTATGAAAATATATGTCATACCCATTTAATTGGGTAATTGAATGCGTGTGAGAAATGAAAGTATATACACGAATGGAACTAAAGTGACGGTTTTATAAGCAAATAAGTATAATGACTAACTTTTTAAAGCTTTGTTGTTGAATGTAGGTAAATCCTCAATTCAGGCGACTTGGAGAATCGGAGCGAGCACGTGTTTATGTTATGTCATACCAAACGCTTCCGCTAGTTCGTTCAAATGTTTTTGGTCCAAAATTTGTTGTATTGGTTCTTAGTAGTATTTTGTCGAATGAATCGTAGAATTGTATCTAGTTTGTTTATGTTTAAATCAGGGGTACGCTCGTTTTATGGACGGGTCATGCCCGAATTTTGTTAAATAATAGTATGATAATATTACTTTTCGGATTAGGAAATCTGGGCGTTACAAGTTGGTATCAGAGCCTAGGTTTGAGGGATTCAAGCAAGAGTAATAATGCTTGAACTCAAACCGATGGCTCGCTCGAAAGTGTGCTCGCTCCAAGATCGCCAATGAGGTAAAAAGATTTAAGTTTCGGTAAACGCAAGTATGCATAGTGAGTTTATAATGTAAATATTGAAGATAAGTATGTTGGTAAATAATAAGGGGAGGTGAAACGGGAAGTTCTAGGGACCGTATAGCTGGAACCGATCCAAAAACCGATTAAAAGTACTTAAACAAGTCTGCAGCGAAATCATCATACGGAAGGCCGTCGCCGACGGGCATCAGGCCGTCGCCGACGCCCCCTTTGTTTAGGCCGACGCCCTATGTGCCTGTCTACGGTCTTTGTGGCCGACGGCCACTTTACAAGGCCCGTCGCCGACGGGTAAAGAGCCGTCGCCGACGGCCAGTGGAAAACAACTCCGCTGAATAATGTTTGTTTTGCTTATTTTTCACATCTAGAGTTCCCGTATGAACTAAATAACTATCGACAATGACATGAGATCCTTGTAAACTCAGCCGCTGTTTTGTGTTGTTTTCTTCGTACTTTGAGTTTCTAAATTGTTCAAAAGCTTAATGAATGTTCGTGTAAGATCTATATAAGGCCTAGTACGATATATGCGACCACGATTAGTGGATAAGATAGACGGAATATGCTATTCATTTATTAATATGCTATTCATAAGGCCAAGGGCACGCAGGTTATGTGAAGGGTAAGCAAAATTGTTCGGAAGGGATGATCCGTGAACGCGGTCTAGGACCGGCATCAAGGCAAGTAATAAGACGAATTGACCCCTGGTACGTAAACTCAATACGTGGATGTATGAAATGGTATAATTAGGCAAGTGAAAGAAAATTCTAAATGAATATAATAACGACATGGTAAAGAAGTTTTAAAAATGTAACACGTGCCGAAACTAAATTCTTTGGACATGATGTGGCGATTACGCGAAGGCACGAAACTAGTACGTGGATTGTGTGCCTGGCCAGCACATAAGAAACGTATGACGTTCGTGAGACCGCGATAATTGTTACAGGTATGTCCGTTAGAATTGGGTAGCAGGTGGGCGTATGGGTGAAATGGGTAGTAAGACTATCGCGAGAGTGAGAGTATTACGTAAGAGTGAAAAGTGCGAATGATAAGAATGAAGAATGTTGAATCCGTAAGAAAGTACGGATCAACAATGTATGAATGAAATGTTTGAATCCGCGAGACGGATTCAAAGAATGAAAGATACGAATGCAATGCTTGAATCCGCGAGACGGATTCAAGGAATGAAAGGCATGAATGAAATGTTCGAATCCGCGAGACGGATTCAAAGAATGAAAGATGTGAATGCAATGTTTGAATCCGCAAGACGGATTCAAAACATAGAAGGTACGAAAGGTATGAATAATGTGTTCGAATCCACGAAACAGATTTAAGGTATAAAAGACGAAACTAGTCTACATAAGAAGAAGTCGATAGCTTGACCATGTTTGCGTCAAATAAGTCATATAAGTAAATGTAAGGTAAAAGTAAAGCAAATGAACAAAAGAATGATAAAAATGAAAATATTCGAATGTGTAAGTAATTACGGACCGAACAAGTAAATATTCCTTAAGTGATATGATCCAAATTATGTTTAAACTTTCATATATATATACGAATATATTATACAAATGTGTTGCATACAAGAATGGTCGAAAGGATAAATGGGTCATACGGGTCAGATGGCGATCGCCATTTGAACTCGGTAGTTAATGTGTTGATTTGTTAAGTTTATATTCATAGGTGAGCTTGATGAATGGACACGCAATGTCACTAATCGGAAAGGAATGATCATCGTAAGGTATGGATAATGAATCAATGGAATTTACTTCCGTCAGGTATGTATAAAAAGGGGTGTAACTTTAATAGGAGGTTATGACTCGACTAGCGATGAATGTGTTAGAATAGAATGTATATATATAAACCGTAATGCAAAATGTGGAGTGAATTTCAAAATGTTCGTAATGATGGTCAGGTGGTAATGAACTTAAATGCTCGTAACTGTGGAAATTCTGATAGAATATAAAAGACGGCAAGTGTCGTTAAGAAATGCTAATTTTGATGCTCGGCTTGTTGGTCATGTCCATTTGAACAAGACATTGTAGAAAAGATACGCATGGCATAAATAACAATATTAACCATGGAAATAATGCTTAGTCTTCGTGATTTAAGTATGGATAATTAAGTTAAGAAGGGTGAATTTAGTTGTAATAATAAGTCCTTGAATGATTATAGTATGCGTATGGTAATATATCGACCCCTCCTATGAGCTTAAAGGTAATCGGAAGTAATGATAGTAATGGAACGTTTAGGATGGCTCATAGTGAACAAAATAAAAGATAGCATATGATGTTTGAGTAGTATGAAATAAATCGATTTATTTCGATTAGCAAATATATGAATGTAATATGCTTAAATAGGAAGTTAGAAACAAACCGCAAACTAAGGTTTGTACAATTAATAATTGTATACAATTGGAATAAATTCGATGAATGAAACGTTAGTGATGAGATGTGTTAAGAGCTAATATTATAAAGTAAAAGACACTAATAAGAGCTCTGGAGCAGAGTCTGACATAAGTATAATTATGAAAGTAATTTACTTAATATGAGGGCATAGGAACGATGTGTACAATTACGTTCATGCATGAATAAAACCTTTGCCAAGATCCCGAATGCGTTTAGGTTGTAGTAAGTATTGTGAATGAACAACCTGAAAGAGGTAAGAGTAGAATTGGTCTAGTTTGAATGAGAAAGGTTTCGGGGACGAAACCTCATTTAAGGGGGGTAGACTTGTAACACCCCAAAACCGAATTATTAATTTGCTAGTTTGTTATCATGTTTAACAAAATGAGGTTTAATAACTGGGTTAGTAAACCTAGTTAAATGTCTAGCAAATTAAGTAAAGGAATGAAATTAAAGCCAAATATGACGGTGTCATGAACTTAAGGGACTAATGGTGACATATTAAGAAAGTTTGAATGATAAAATGAAAACAAGAATAAAACACACACACATCAGGCGTGTGTGTGTGTGTGTGTGTTCGACGCCAGAGCCAAGGAAGAAAAGGGAAACCCTTCTAATCACTCAAATCCAGCCAATTGAAGCCCTAATCGTGGTTGTTAGTCATGCATGTCAATGATTTCTTGATCATCTAGGCCTATTAAAGCTTAAGGTAAGAAGAATTTGATAGTTTGATGATCTTGAATATGTTGGGTTTCAAGAAATTCCATGAGTTTATATGAAATTAGCATGATATTGAACTAAGATCACCATCTAGAACATTATGAATGCTTAAAATTGATTAAATCAATGTTGTGAGTGAAAACCCACTTAGAGTAGAATGAGTATGAGTTGTAAAGTGTGAAATTTGGATGAGGGTATGTATGATGATTGTTTATATTGATAAATTGTTAGCTAGAACTGAATTAGAAGAGAAGTTATGTGAAATTCTATTGAATTTGATGTTCTTGATGATATTGATATGGATTGGTCATGTTATGCAAATGATACTTGTACACCATGCTTAATTAATGGTACGCCCACCAAGTGTATGATGAAATGCCTAAGTGATGATTTCTAGATAAATTGTGTATAATGATGGATGGAAATGTATAGAATGTAATAATGAAGTGATAAATGATAGGTTAACATGAGATATGCGTTTTGGTTGAAATACATATGGGTATTTAAGTGATAAAACAACTTTGATAAAAGGTATGCTTAGGAGTTGTACCCCGTACTTAAATGATGTGGTAAACATCATGTGTTGGTCTAGAGGTTAGGCCTAATGGTAAATTGATATGGATGTGCACTAAAGGTGGAGGAATTTATTAGCAAAGAAGGATGTTAAGATTACGTTAAATTGTTAACTTGAATGTGATTGACAATTGTAAGATTATAAAAGTATATGGTACGTAGTTAGATCAATGTATGAATGTGTGATGACATGATAAATTATATGAGTTTGAAAAGATATGACTTTGAGTATATGCTTTATGTTTGTTATAAATTGACTAATGAAAGTCAAATGTTGAGCATAGGATTAATATGATTGATGATTATGTGTGGCCTTGTATGCTAACAAGGATATTAATGTATTGACATGTAAGGATAAATAACATGTCTACGGACTCAAACGCGGAGGCTAGCGGGTCAAAAGTAAGCATGGAACCTATGTTTGAACTTGGTCGCTCAAGGTAAGTGATTTCCATAATCACTTCTTAGTTTGTTTAAGTAATATAATATTTTAATTATTAAGTTCATATGGAGTTGAAGTCAAATCAATAGATTACTTTGATAAATGCACGAACGGGTCGAATAGTTCGTAGATAAATAATAAGCCGAACACGTATAAGTTAGGAAATTCCTTAACTCGGATGTTGGATTTCAAGTTCACATGGTAGAATATTAATTTACAATCATGTAGGAAGAAACGTGACGCAAAACGGATGAAAAATGAGAGAGTTATGTCCGTTTCGGTAAGAATTAATGGCTAGGAAAAGTGCAGAGCTGACACGGCCGGGTGGCGAGCTGACACGGCCGGGTGAAGGTTCTGTCAAAAATATTATTTATGTGATTTATGCATCGTAGGCCTTGGTATATTACCCGTGGACTACGATGGGCCTCCCAAACATGATTTCGAGTGTTTCCTTGACGATTATAAGTTGTAAACCCAAGTCTAAGCCTCATGTAATTTATATAAGAGTATGATAGATGGATGTAATGAAGTTGGACATGTATTACATGTAAATGGTATACAAGAATGCGTACGAAACACGTAGGTATGAATACATGCTTGTAGGTATGATTGAATGTATATTAGGTATGTAGATGTGTATGATTGTAAGTATGTATGTGTGCAAGTATGTGCGAATGCATGATTTGGATGCATTGAGAATTAGCATTACTAATAATGCCCTTGGGTTTGGAATGTAAGTTAATTAGATGCATTTAAATGGTTGACGTCCTTTTTACGAAGATGTAGTACTTGAATATGTTGAGATTACGGGTTTGCTAACCAAGTTATTATTGAGTATGTTTGAAAGTGCAGGTTTATGAATGTCGGACTTTCGAAGTGTTGATATAATAATGAAACGGTTGAATGTTGAAAGGATAATCGGGTTGAAGTAACTTATGCGGTTAGAATATGCTATGGACGTTTTAGTTTATACAACATTTTATGTTTGGTCGTCATCATCTACTAACGGGTTAGTTGTATGAAAATATATGTCATACCCATTTAATTGGGTAATTGAATGCGTGTGAGAAATGAAAGTATATACACGAATGGAACTAAAGTGACGGTTTTATAAGCAAATAAGTATAATGACTAACTTTTTAAAGCTTTGTTGTTGAATGTAGGTAAATCCTCAATTCAGGCGACTTGGAGAATCGGAGCGAGCACGTGTTTATGTTATGTCATACCAAACGCTTCCGCTAGTTCGTTCAAATGTTTTTGGTCCAAAATTTGTTGTATTGGTTCTTAGTAGTATTTTGTCGAATGAATCGTAGAATTGTATCTATTTTGTTTATGTTTAAAACAGGGGTACGCTCGTTTTATGGACGGGTCATGCCCGAATTTTGTTAAATAATAGTATGATAATATTACTTTTCGGATTAGGAAATCTGGGCGTTACATATTTGTTCAACCTCCATTTCGAGAATGGATAATGCGCGTTGCACAGAAGCGGGACTTGAAAGAGGTTTTCCGTCTTTTTGTTTCCCGTGTTGGAACTTGAGGATAGTCACTCCTCCGTCCTGGAACAACTCACAATTATAAGAAATGTAGTTTGTATATTCTCGTAAAATTAGAGACCAAATATCTATCATGCCTGTATGATAAAAAAAGAAGAATGCACCATTTATACAAGAAACTTGTATTACAAGATTACTAATATATAATACAAACCGACACGCATTTGAAGTAAAACCTCATAAGCAAAGCAGGTAGGGATGCAAGAGAAAACAGTGTGAAGTTTTCCAATATACAAAAGAAAATAGGATACAAACCAACCAACTAAAGACATATTTAACTGAACAAACCCATTTCGGATACCAAAAAACATATGATAGCTAGTTAATACGAATTACCTTAATGTCAACAATTTCATTCTCCTCAATCATCAACACCTTTTTTGTGTGTTCAACAAGGGCATGTGAATCACTAGATAGAAAAAGTTCTTAAGGGGGACCACTTTTGATATAAATTCCATATCATTATAGGATGTTCCATTGTTCTGTTCTTCAGCATATTCCTGCAACATAAATTCCTTTCTCAATACAAGTGCAAAAGTATATTGAAAATGAAACTATATTAACAAAAAAAAATGTGGAACCTACTTTCACACCAAGAAGGAAGGGACAACCTCGTCTGCTTTTAAATATGATTCCATAGGCTCCTTCAAGATTCCTCATAACCTCAAGCACCACTTCACTAAACGTGACAGTTTGATCACCTGAACCAAAAAATATGATTAGATTCTCAAAACTAGCAAAAGTAATGTTTGTGTCAAACAAATTGTAGTTTTTAAAGGATTAATACCTCCTTCAATTGCTTTGTCAAAAACATTTTTTTCTAGCTTTGGGATCACTTCTGTATCGGTATCAGATTCGAAAGTAAATCCTTGCTTAAGAAGAGATTGTTGCAACAGCTGCATTATTTTGAAGAAGAGTTAATACATAATTACATTATTTTGATATCAACAATACGTCATACTTTAAAAAACATGCAATAGGGATTCCATATAAGCAAAACTTGTAATTGGTGATAACTCCATTGTGAACAACCAAGAAATCGTTTCCAGCACCAGATGACTGGGGATGACTGTTCCTTGGAGCTGGATCTCCATGGGTCGCCCACCGGGTGTGTGCAATTCCAACATGAACAGAAAAAGATTCTTCTAGATTTACATCTGTAGCAGAGACCTCTGATACACCAATTCAAATAGCTGATTCAGGAATACAATTTGCCAAAAAAAAAAACACTTCTACTAAAATTTAAAAGACAAGTGATTCATCAAATTGATCATGCATCCATCATAAGCACTCTGATGACTTACTATGAACCAAAAAAAAAAAGCAATCACATACACCTTGATACACAGACTTAACCAGCGATTCAATGTTTCCTTGTTGACGAAACACAAGAGGCGAATCACACGGCCGGAGACCGGCACCGGAATCAATGGATATTCCTGCGGAATCATAACCTCTGTATTCCAATCGTCTTAAGCCGTTAAAGGGAACTTGGAGAATGTAGCCTCTGTCTCTGCTCACACCGTAGTTGAGGTATGCAAAAATTCCACACATTTTGGGGGACTTTGGTTACTGGTTTGGAAGTGAATACAGAGCAAAACTGGGAAGATGATCACATGATCCCCTTATTTTATGGGGGGAGACATGCATGCAGCTCTTCTGCTACAATACTTCACAGTTTTTTCATTTACTTAAAAATTAAATTTGTCTGTTATTTTTAATATTCTATATTTCATTATTGAATTTTCTCTCTCTCTCTATATTTTTTTCTTTCTCCCCCGTGGTGTAAACCTGTTAATATCGTATATTGGTTGTAGTCTATCTTGCACGGGAACGGGGTACGACAACACTCAAAAATCCAAAATGCGGGTACGGAAAAAAATTATGTCTTTTTCCGTATCCGAAAATCCGATCTGAAATATCCGATATCCAAATCCGAAATATCCGAATTTTTCGGATTCGGATATTGATTTTAAATTTTTTCGGATATTTTGGATATTCGAAAATTTAATTTTTATTTTTTTCGGATATCCGAAGTATCCGAAAATATCCGAAGTATCCGAAAATATCCGAAGTATCCGAAAATATCCGAAGTATCCGAAAAAATATCCAAAAATATCCGAAATATCCGAAACACTAATAGCAGCAATAAGAAGAAAAAATGAACGGTAGAAATAAGAAGAATAGTACTGATATCGGGAAAATCGGTGATTTATCGATCAAATACCGGTCCTATATCGGTCAAATATCGGAAAATATCGCTGATATTATCGATACCGATATTCTGACCAATATTTTGTATCGCTGTCTCGGCAGGGGACCAGTAATCGATATATCACTGATATATCGGTTGATATATTGGGATATTAACTACATAGCTGAGCACTCTCGGGGTACCCACTGGACCAAACGAAGTACCCCAAGAGTAACCCGAGTCCATCACCATATTTGGGGAAAACCTGGTAACCCCCCCGCAGGCACGACGGTGAAATTACTGGTAAACCCGTTTGGCTTAAGGATCGAACTCAGGTTTCTCTGTATCTCTTATCATTGCCCACTAATGTCTCACTCTGCACTAAGTGAAAGTTGAACCTGAATCTCTCAAAATAATTGTAAACACCCCACCACTTCATGTAGAGATTATTAACAAGTTTTTGAATGCAAAATTGAATATAGAGTAAACTGCAATTTTACCCCCTGGGGTTAGATGTGATTGGCACTCTTACCCCCTAAAACAAAAATCTTGCTGTCTTACCCCTCAACTATTGAAAAACGCTACTCTATTACCCCTCGGTGTTAAAATTTGTTTAAAGTCAACGTCATTTATTAACGGTCAAACGGTAATATAGTCTTTTCCACTTGAGTTTGACGGCTTCCTCAACACAACACCGTATATTATAAAAATCACTTCCACCTTACGCCCCAAAGAATTCCCCCTTTCTCCTTCTCCTCTCCGGCGAACACAACACCCAAATCAACCAACAGCACCCTTCCTGCTCCTCTCTGATCAACATAATGTCGGTGGTATATTGGGTGATCATTTTTGTCATATGCAACAGCTTAGCAGGTTAGACCATCTTTATAAGGTATAAATGGTCATTTTGATCATTTGCCGCATGTTTGAATAAGGTAAAAGGTCAAAATGAACTTGCTATTTAGCAGGTTAGACCATCATTATCATTTGCATTTTTAATCAAACTTGTTGTATGCATTTTGGTCATTGGCAGCATGTACGCAGTCTGGGTTCGTTTTAGGGGCATTAATTGCTGTATGTATGCATTTTTTAATTGAACTTGCTGTATAAACCTCTAATTAAGCAGGCTTTGACCTTTGATTAGTCAACAAATTGATAATGTTGACTATCGAAAGTCAAAAACATTAAGCGGGCATGGTTTCCTAACACCGGGGTAATATGTTTTCTTACAACAAAGCATATGGGGTAATAAGAAAGGGTAAGATAGTCATTTAACATCCCAGTTAACAGAACTGTTAAGTTTTTGGGGAATTGGCCTTTAATAATCCCATATAGACCTTATTGGCCATTAATAATCCCACCTCAGAATATTCCCCCCACCAGTCCCACCTTTCACCTATTTTTCCTACAATGGTCCCCCGTTAAAAATACTTAACGAAGTTAAGTTTTTTTCCAAATTACAAACATATGTTTTAGGGCTTTTGATCAGAACGACGATACGAGTCCATTGATATAAAACTTGCCTCGAAACGGTGCTCCAAGTGACTTGATTTTGGTTAATTGGAAATTTAAACACCCGAATTGAAACGCCGTTTTCATTGTTTGGAGCACCGTTTCGAGGCAAGTTTTATATCAACGAACTCGTATCATCGTTCTAATCAAAAGCCCTAAAAATCTGTTTGTAATTTGGAAAAAAGCTTAACGGAGTTAAGCTTTTTTAACGAGGGACCATTGTAGGAAAAATAGGTGAAAGGTGGGACTGGTGGGGGGAATATTCTGAGGTGGGATTATTAATGGCCAATAAGGTCTAGATGAGATTATTACAGACCAATTTCCCTAAGTGTTTTAACACCGGGGGGTAATAGTGTAGCGTTTTTTAATAGTTGAAGGGTAAGACAACAAGATTTTCGTTTTAAAGGATAAGAGTGCTAATTACATTGCAGCGCAGTGGTTGTATTTTGAGAATACGCCTTAACGACCAATGGCTAACGATGGCTCTGATGGGCGGTTTTGCTAGAATAGGTAATAGTGAAATCACTGTTTTAGTAAATGATGCAGAGAAAAGTAGTGACATTGATCCACAAGAAGCTCAGCAAACTCTTGAAATAGTAGAAGCTGCTGCTTTGAGAAAAGCTGAAGGAAAGAGACAAACAATCGAGGCAAATCTAGCTCTCCGACGGGCTAGGACACGAGTAGAGGCTATCAATGCCATTTCATAACCAGTCGGTGCGTCCAAATAAGCATCGATTTATACTTTGGTTGTTTTGTTTGACTTGATTCTGTCGATTAAAAACAATCAAGCGCCGCAGTGGTTGTACACACTCGGTGAGGGCTTGGCCCGGGGTTTTACCCGGGTTCGAGTCCGAGGGGGGGCGCGGTTTTACCTATTCCACGGGGTTTCCGCGCATCTGGGGTGTGCTACGCTTTCTAGCGGTGGTCGAGTAGTCGGCCTTTGGACATAGCTCCGAAAGGGTGGGTTTACACGTGGAAAGCAGTTAACCGTTAAAAAAAAAAGTGCTAATTACATCTAACTCCAGAGGTTAAAATTGCAGTTTACTCTCGAATATATTCAACTAAAACCAGCCATATCCTTCTTTATACGACCAATCTTACACTTTCTTTTTTAACAATTAATTATTATTATATTTTATTTCTCAAAAGGTACACAAAGTTGTATAAATAATAAACTACACAATATATGCACAGAATCCTTGACAAATACTCAAGATTCCCTTGTACTACAATCACTTTAACACCATCTCATACAAAGACTTGTGATTTTCTTCATCCCCTTTTATCCAAAACCCTTGTTCATCATCCCAGAAAGAAAAAAAAACCCCCCTTCAAAATCTTGAAAAAAAGCTTCAATCTTTACTCCATTTTCTTGAAAAAGCTTCAATCTTTCCTCTATTTTCTTGAAAAAGATCCAATCTTTCCCAATTTCAGCCAAACCCCACCAAGAAAAGTGCAAAAAAATGGCAGAAAACGGTGGCGATTTACCAGACGACCAGCGGTGCAAACGCAACGACGGCCGGCAATGGCGGTGCCGGCGGCCGGTGGTGGAGGGCCGGACACTTTGTGAGGCACATTTTCTTCAAGGAAAGCTCCGGCAAAACAACGAACCAGTGCCGGAGAGTCTAAAGATTGAGCGACAAAGACCCCGAAAAAACCGAAAAAATCAAGAAAATCAACAAAACCCTAATGGCAGAACTGAAATTAGGGGAATTGAGAACATGGGTTCTTCTAGTTTACCAAGAAAGAGGGTGAAAACTGAAGGGGAGAGTAGTTCAAGTTCGGTTCGAAAACGTCGAAAACGGAATGTAAAAGAGGGTAATTTGAAGTCAACAGTGGATATTTCAGAGGATCTTGATGATGCTTTGAAGAAGATGAATTTAAAAAAAGGGGATTTGCAGTTGGATTTGATTAGAGGGTATTTGAATAGGCAAATTGAGAAGAAAAAGGGGAAGCAGCCACATAAAGAGGATATAGTTAAAGAATTGAAGTATGGAAGATTGGAGATTTCACAAGCTTCACCTTCAACACCACCTGTTACTGTCAATAATGTTAAAGTTGGAGCTTCGGGTTCGGGTTCGGCTTCCTTGCCCACGAGGTTTTTCCGATCGAAAAACATTGATAGGATTCCGGTTGCCACAATGCAGGTTGTTTCTCATAACCCAATTTCATCAGTTCCAAGTTATTAAAATATTATTATATAATTAAACTAAATATAGTTAACAAGTAGAGTTATTGGTAGGGTTTGGAGAGGGTGGGACCCGGGAAAACCTTAGCGGATAGAGAGACTGTTTCCACTAAGATTCCCTTAAAAGTTTTTTTATTTTATAGTAATCCAGATAACATAGAATGTGGTTAAGAGAATCAAAGCAACAATCATATAAAAAAGTACCATAGTTGTCAATAGCGCTCGTAGCTTCCGCTACAGCGAATAGCGTAGCGTATGGGTGAAAGGTTGCTACAGACCTTGCAACAATAAACAGCGGATTCTTTTTATTTATATTTTATTTGCGTAGATGATTAGTGATAACGTATCTGAGCTATTTTAACGCATGTTTAGCACTTTTATACATAATTGGTGTGTTATAGATGGTTTTTTTTCTACCCGCTTATCGTTCAACATGAAATAGCGGGCGCTATTGGCAACTATGAAGACAAGTCATAAGCTATAACATCAATTTCTTTTTTGTATATGTATTGCTACGATGCCGGATGTTGTCAATGGCATATTTGTAACTGATTAATGCTCTTTTATAAGTTATAACCTAAATTTCATGTTACTAACAGGTTTTATTCATTTATTGGATGTATAATGTTAAATTAGCTACAATGGGGTGTCTTTAAGTTTTCATTTTTATAAGCTTTACTTCTTTGAACTTACATTGTTATTTTGCTATGGAGATTTGAAGTGTTTATGTTGTGTCTAGAATTTACCAAATATAAAAGCTACCGCAAAAGCTGCAACAAAGAAGTGCCATTGGTGTCGGATGTGTAGCTATCGTGTTCTTGTCAAATGCTTGAATTGCAAAAAACACTTGTTTTGTGAAGATTGTATCCGCGCAAGGTTTGATTTTTTTTTTTTTTTTTGTATCTTATCGTTTCTAATCCACTATTTACATATATATTATCATGCATTCTGTCAAATAAAATATTATATTATTTGGATGGAATTAGGTCTCATGATAAGGCGGAGGTCAAGAAACAATGCCCTGTGTGCAACGGAACTTGCAGCTGTAGAGGTTGTGAACGAGGAAAGTCTAAAGAAGTCAAAACCAAGGTTCGGATGGGACCCACTTATGACACTTCAACATTATTTTTAACTTTTTACATACTATCGATTACTTTACATCTTTTCTATTTCAGGATCTTGTTGTTTATAATGGTGAAGGGAAATTTGACAAAAGTCAACAACTTTTATACATGATTCATCTGCTTCTTCCATTGATCGAACAAATAAATCAAGAAAAGTACGATGAGATGGATATCGAAGCTAAAGATCGGACTAAAGATCTTGAAAAAAGTGCAAAAGAACTAGTTTACGATCACAAGTTTACAAACGTTTTCGACTTTGATTCGTTATATTGCGGATTATGTGACGTAAATGACAAAATCGAGGGCGAGAACGAGAACGAGGGTGAAATCTCGACTAACAACAAGAGTTTGTATTTCTCGATAAAACAAGATCTTGGGGACAAAAATGTTGAACATTTCACAAAACATTGGGTCAAAGGTCAACCTTTGATTATTCGAGATGTGATCAAGAGTGATACGGAGTTGAGTTGGGATCCTATCTTCACGTTCTTTACGTATCTTGATAGAAGTGTGAAATCACGAAACGATAAAGAAGTGAAGTTGAAAAATTGCTCGGATTGGTGCGAGGTGGAAACGGGTTGGCAACAGATTTTTATGGGTGGGAAAACGCACGCGAATGTGTGGAACGAGAAGTTGAAGTTTAAAGTGTGGTTATCTTCTGGAATCTTCCAAGAACATTTTCCAAGTCATTATGCTGCCGTGATGCATGCTCTGCCGCTTCAAGAGTATACTAACCCGTTAACGGGTGTTCTTAATTTGGCGGCTAATGTGCCACCCGAAAGTCAACATGTTGACTTGGGTCCTTTTGTTTATATCTCGTATGGTAGACCCAAAGATCTTATTAGGTCTGATTTTTTAACCAAGTTATGTTATCATGCGTATGATTTGGTACGTATCTATACAAACCTTTTCTTCGTATAAAAACTGTATATATTAGTGGAGCGTACTTATTGGGGGGGGGGGGGGGTTGAATTTACGAATGGATTCAAACAGCAACTATTGTATTCGTATAACTACTTTTTTTCCGTTTTTCAACTTTTTTTTTTATTTAGGTTAATATCCTTGTGTACGCTACCGAACTTACGATTTCGGAGAAGAAGCTCAGGAAAGTAAAGGTATTGTTGAACAAATACGGTTCACAAGATCATAACGAGTCGTTGAGGAAGAATAAAAACAAAATCGACGAAACGTGTGGGAAATCATCATTCAGTAGTGAAGTAACTCAACAATCGGAGTTAGAGGATAACGCAAATGGAGAACTGACTCAAACGCCTAATGATGGTGACACGTGTGTGTTTTCTGACGATGATTCGAGCAACTGTGATTCGGATGATGAAGATTTATGTGATGGTGAGTGTGAGTATGGAAGTTCAGGTGGTAATGAAGGGAAAGTTGTTGATACTTGTGGGGCCCATTGGGACGTTTTTCGTAGAGAAGATGTGGATAAACTTGTTGAGTTTCTTAGAAAGTACTCCGATGAGCTTAATTCATCGTATTGCTCGCCCAAAAAGGTATCGTTTCAATTAATTAGAAAATATAAAACACAATTCAAGTGGTGTTTGGATATGTGTGTTTCAAAGTGATTTATGACTTGAATCATCAATATTGTAATTATCGGTTTCAAGACACACATCTAAACACCCGATAATCAGTTCAAACTCACATCCAAACGCCCCCTTGTTTGGACCAATGTTTTCAGAACCGGACTGGACGTCGAACCGGTCTCCTTACCGGTTCACTGGTCGGGTTGGTCGGACTGGTTGAACCGGACATAAGAAGCGGGTGATGCTGTAAATATTATTAAAAAAATAGGGCAAAATTGAAATTTTTTATTAAAAATCCATTCAACCTCTAAAAAATCCGGTTCAACCGGCCAGTTTTCCGGTCCGACCGCCAGTTCGATTCAAAACGGTCTGATAGGGTGAAGCGGACCAGTCAGACTCCCGGTTCCCGGTCCGGTTGCGGTTTTCAAAACATTGGTTTAGACTATATCAAAGTGATTACTTCACATTGTACAATAGGTTGTTCATCCGATCCTTGATGAGAGCTTTTATTTGGATGCTTTTCACAAAAAGTATCTTAAGGAAGAATTCGGTAAGCATTATCCTCACACCTTGTCGCAAAATAGTTTCAAGAAGGTTCTTTGAACGGGGCCAACTTCTGTTTCCACGATCCTATTTTAATTAACATCATTAACCAGATGTGGAACCATGGACATTCGAGCAACATATCGGTGAAGCTGTTATCATTCCCGCTGGATGTCCCTATCAAGTAAAGAAAATCAAGGTAGAATCTATTATGATAATCACGAACTCGCATATATATATATTGTGGTTTATAATTTTTTATTTAATTTTGAATATTATTGTGTATGCAGTCATGTGTTAATGTGGTCTTTGAATCCGTATCGCCTGAAAGTGCATCCATGTGCATCAAGTTGAGTGATGAAATCCGTCAACTTCCTGTAAATCACAAAGCAAAAGGAAAAATGCTAGATGTAAATATTCAAACATTCGAGTTTATAGTTATTTCTTCATATTTGTGTGGGGTGCTTTATTAATCTCTGAATGGTTTTTTCAGGTCAAGAAAATGACTATACGTAGTGTCAATGCTGCGGTTGAAGAAATACGCAACGTTTCACACGAGGTTGAAGAAATTCACAAGGTTCCACAAGCAGGGTAAGAGTCTTTGAGTTATATATATTTTATTAAGAAAAAGCACTGATCTTTGTGAATAGTTCTTGTGGCTAATGTCATCTTGGTTGTATGTTTTTAGAGAGAAAAAAGCCGATATGCTATAGCATCTTTTTTCATGAATAAAGATTTAGGTAAAGTACACCGATGGTCCCTGTAGTTTACCAAAATTTAGGATTTGGTCCCTAGCTTTCCAAAAGTAGACGGATGATTCCTGTGGTTTGCGCTTTGTAACGCATTTAGTCCCCAACTTTTGCCAAAGGTACACGGATGGTCCCTGTGGTTTGCAATTTGTAAAGCATTTAGTCCCTAACTTGGACTTGCTGAAACCTTTAGATTTGTTAGCTGGGGACTCAATGCATGACAAAGTGCAAACCACATGGACCATTCGTGTAATTTTGAAAAGCGAGTGACCAAATCCAAAATTTTTCGTTAACCACAGGGATCATCCGTGTACTTTTGAAAAGCGAGTGACCAAATCTAAAGTTTTGGTTAACCACAGGGACCATCCGTGTACTTTACTCAAAGATTTAATGTGGCAGTTTTGACCCTTTTAACCAAGTGTGGATCGGCTTGGATTATATTTTATTGCAAATAGGTTGTCAAATGGGTAAACTCTAAAAATTTAACTGAAAAGGGAACGCATTGAAGGTCACTTATAAGTTCATACAGATGCTTACAACCTCCTAATTTTGAAATTTAAAGGAATCGATTTAACTTAAAATTAAGTGGGATACTGGGATTAAAACATTATGTAAGAAATGAAAAAGTATGAACAAAAAGTATCAATAACTATTAAATGCTCCTTTTGCTAAGTTAAAGTCTCATACACTCACCTTAGGCTCTCTAGCAAAGGTTTTTAAAAAGATGGATATAATATAATAATATCAGTTAATATTATTATATCTTCAGTGATTTCTTAAGTTAGTTTATTAAAAAAAATAGTTTGTGTTTGAAAAAATTACCAACCTGCCTATTTTGTCACCTCTTGATGAGACTGTTAATGCTAAATATAGTGCTCCCTTATTTTATTTTAAAGGCTTTTTTCCTTTTCACTCACATAAGAATTTCAAATTATCATTTTTTATCAACCTATAGCTAGTTATTTTACTGTCTCAATGTTGAATTTTTTTTTCTTTTTTCTTATAATTCCAGAAGCAGCGACAAAGATGAGTAGAGACCGAGAGTTACAAGTGAACTTTACCTGGCTTATGATCGAATTTTGCCATGTGAAACAGGTTACTTATGAGCCCTTTATAAGGATTTATTTTAAATTTCATTTTAGAATCTACAATCCAAAATATACAGAATTATAGATAATAGAACGCGAGGATAATACTCAATGTTCCTGATCCAGAATCAACCTATTCTTCTGATAATACAAATATGGTATCCAGAACAATTTATGTGGCATTTAAATATTTTTATGTGGAAAATCATGTTATTTATTTTATTTTATTTTTTTCTGGAATAACTAGAATGCTTTTTGTAGTTTAGGTCTCCAAATGAATACTTGAAATATCTACTTATCTTACAACATTTCAAGGACCTCTTCATCAAAAGGACATCGCTTATACAGATTATTATGGGCATTAGTTTAAATAAAAGTTCGCTTCAAAACCAACGCAGATATATGCTATGAAACACCTGTTAGCTTTTTATTACATAGATTGAGTTACAGAAAAAATAAAGAACCATTAAGTTACATATGCCCGCGATGTATTGTTGGTATGCGAGTATTGTGCTAAACTGCTAATGCAATGTGTCGTAGATTTTTTCGAATACTCTAGTTGGGAAAATCACTTCACTATAGACACCGTATATGTGCTACTAGCCTACTAGAGATGTCCAATTTTGTTTCAAGACGATAGCTTAAATATTAAAATTCTAGACACGAAAATGCTAACACAGAATCTTTTAGTAAAGAACGTGCTAATAGGACGCTTATCATCTTAGTTGCATACTTGCATATATTATTAAGTTCCATAATGTTTCTTCTGAATTAATTTCACTTGTAGGTGTTGTTGGCTCTTCTTGATTTAACTTTAAAAAAAAAGGATGTTCGAGGAATTTGAATCAGGATGAAGATGAAGTCGGTGATCAGCAAATGAAACCTTGAGTCATTAAACAACAGCCAAAAGGTATTCTTTCTGTTCATTGACTTTGACGCTATGTTCCCGAGTTAACTTAACGAGGGATAAGAAAAGAAAGCAAAAGTGAGAAAGGAAAGGACAAGAAAGGAAAAAAAAAAGATGACTTTCCCACCGTTTCCTCCCAAATCGGAAGGAAAGAAAAATTAAAGAATTTAGCCTAGTTTTCCTGCCATTTCCTTTCTTTTCCTTCCTTAAATGAAACTCGGGAACACGACATGTTTTATTTTCCTTTCTTTTCCTTCCTTAAATGAAACTCTGGAACACAAAATATTTTTACTTTCTTTATGTTTCCTTTCCTTTCCTTCCGTTAGTAAACTCTGGAACACAGTGTGAAAGTCAAGACCAGTATTTTCAACATATACAAACTCAAGTGTGCATACGTCAGCGGGTAACAGTTCCGCCCCTCAATTGGGCAAAATGGGCGGCATGTGTAATAGTGCCAGGCAGCTGCCTAGCACTCTCCTATTGGCCCAACAAATTTACGATTTTACTCCGCTTTAAAATTACGATTTTGCCATCAGTTCAAATTTATGTTTTCGCCCCCACTTAAAAATAAATTTACGCTTTTGCTCCCAGCTAAATATTTCAATTTTTCCCCCGGTTAAAAATTACGATTTTGACCCGTTTCAATTTACAGTTTTGCCATTAGTTTTTTCCCTTAAAAGTACGATTTTGCCATCAGGTCAAAGTTATGTTTTTGCCCACGCTTAAAATTAAATTTACGCTTTTGCTCCCGGCTAAAAATTTTAATTTTGCCATCGGCTCAAAATTACGATTTCGCCATTATAAATTTATACTTTCGTGTCAAGGAGTTGCCTAACACTGGCTCATTAGTCCTGAAAAATTACAGTTTTGCCCTGAGCCCAAAAATACGGTCTTATCATCGTTTTTATTTTTTTTTCCTAGCAAAATTATAGTATTCTTTTTTTAATTGGTTACGAATTTTTTTAATTGGTTACGAATTATTCGGCCATCGCCCTGCAACGCGGGCGGGACATCTACTAGTTTACTACAATCACAAGTTCTTTTGTCGGTTTTGTGTTCTTGTAAATCTGTTTTTCGCATACGGGTTTGTGTTATTTTAATCTTGATTTAAATGGATTGCTTGAACCTTAAGTAATAACTTCTTGTTGCAGGTAATAAACATGTTCTTGCTTATCTGGCATGCTCATTTGCAACTTTGATCACAACCAAAGACGACGACAAGGGGTTATAATTACATGATACAGCAACTCTTGAAGAAAACCGAACCAGCTGCTTCACCGTAGACTACATTTTCATCCTCCATTGTACAGTTCTGATTCAGAATCTTTGATTGTAACATTCTTCCACCATTTCTTGACAACTTTGTTATTTGTTAGTGCCTATTTTTAGCTACAATGTGTCTAGTTTGAATGATTTTAGATCTCAAAACGCTTTCGGTTTTCTGTTCTTTGTGAGCATTAGATAGGTAAGAGTTAAGATTGATGATCATATGGTTACTTTTTCATATTCCAAGATATCATCACTGATCACTGTTGAGATTGAACCCTATCAGAGGAACAGATAATTAAAGCCAAAACTGGATCAGAGCAGTGGATCCAGAATAAGCAGTTGTTTGCATACAAATCTCTCCCCTTGAAAGTGGTTTCATATCTGCTGACCTCCTATCTGCTGATCTTACTAAGTGCTGACCTACAACTGCTGTCTTGCATCTACTGCCCAATGTCAAAGACTGATGGAAGACCAAAGCTCTGTTGATTCAATCTACTGCCTTGAGTCTAGTACTGCTGATCCGGACAAGCACTGCTGGGTTCACAGCAGTGGAAGGATGCAGCAGCTGTTTAAGTGTCTTTTATGTAATGAATTGTAATAGCAGTAGTTAGTACATCAGTATTTGTATAGATCAGAGGTTAGAGTTTGTTAGGAGGTTAGATGTCACTTTCATGGTGACGTCAGCTAAAGATGCTCAGTGGTTTGCTAGTGCTTATAAATAGTTCAGTACTTTGTACTGTTCTATTAGCTCTTGCAATACCGTCTTCTTTGCACGAACAAACGCTGAGCTCTGGCTGAGGGGGAGTTTGTATTCAAGCATTACTTGTAATCGTTGTTGAAAGTTAATTCAATCATTCGGTTCCTTGTTGAAAATGTCTTGATCAAAGCAACACTCTCGTTTGATTGTATGCAAAGTTTGTTTTCATATTAATTCCGCTGCACAACTCTTTCATTTCCATCTTAATCTCAAACGTAAAATACAATCAGAAACAAACTCAGATCCAACAATTGGTATCAGAGCTTGGACAGTCAAATTTGATTTAACAATCATTTTGACATAAAAAGTTCGGCTCATAATAGTTGATACTGATCGTTTGTTCGTCCGTTGAAAATAGAGCAAGGATTAATCACCATTAAAGTTGATTTCTCAGTGTCTGTAAAACAACAAGAATGACGTCATAATCTCAAGATGATAAAAACAACATCGGCTCACTTTTTAAACCACCTATGCTAAAAAGAAATGAGTACAACATCTGGCAGAGGAGGATGGGTCACATCCTTGCTCAACAAAGCACAGGTTGTTGGAGGTCTGTCATTTATGGTCCCCATGTTCCGTCAGTGCCAAGCGCTGAAGATGCTAAAAAGTTCGTTCCAAAACCAGTTGAAAATTATACCGAAACCGACTTTCAAAAGATCGAACTAGATGCTAAAGCATTTAGCATCATAGCATCAGCGCTGCCAAATGAGATATATGCTGGACTGTTACACTGTAACAGTGCCAAAGAGTTATGGGACGCACTTAAGGAACAGTTTGGGGGAACCGAATAAGTCATAGAAAACAATAGGGAAATCCTGAACCAACAGTATGAAACATTTTGTTACGTTAAAGGTGAATCACTAACGCAACAATTTGAGCGTTTCAGTTGTCTCATCAGTGAACTGAGGCTTGTTAACACCACTTTTACAAACTCAACTCAAAATAGCAGGTTCCTCAGATCACTGCCAGAAAAATGGGACACCATAGCTTTTGTCACCCGAAACTCACCTGAGTTCAAGGATCTGACCTTGACCCAACTCCATGGTCGACTCCTAACCTACGAAAGGGAGTTGAACTAGAAAAGGAGGTTACAAGAGTCAGGAAAAGTTACTGATGATTACACTTTCGGTAATACTGCTCTTCTGGGTCAAGAAGAATCTGGGAGCAGTGGTAAGGATCAGGGTTATGATCACTTCATTGACATAACTGCTGGTGCAAATTTTAACAACCCTGATCCTCACTCTGCTAGTTATGCATTCACTACAAACGAAAACCAGATGTCAGACAATTTAAGCTTTGAACTAAATGATTTGCAACATTTTGATCCCACTGACTTAGAGGAAATGGACATCCTGCACCAACTGGCTTTGCTAAGTCTTAGAACTAGCAAATTTTACAAAAGAACAGGGCGAAAATTTCCAGGTTTGCATGGGAATCTAAGGGTTGGGTTGGATAAATCGAAAATCAAGTGCTACAAGTGTAATAGGTTGGGACATTTCGCTAGGGAATGTAGGAATCAAACTACTGGTCCTATAATTACTCATCCTAGCTCAAATCCTAGACCTCAAAACCAAAGCACTGTGCACTATGCCCAGTATGCCCCAGCAGCTCAAGTGAACACTGCTCACTATGCTGCTGCCCCTGTGCCAGTGCATTATGTCCAAACTACTGTTCCACAGATCCAATATGTTCAAACCCCTGTTCCCCAGGCACAGGTGCAGCCTGCACCTCAAACCACTGCTCCAGCAGCAGTACAACCAGATCAACAAAGTTTTTTCACTCAAGGGTTTGTTGACTGGAGCAGTATGCCTGAAGACCTTAGTGATGAAAATTTTGCACTCTATGCTTCTAATGATTCTTCTCATAATGAATTTTGTTTGATGGCATTAGAGTCAATACAGGAGGGGGTTGAAACTGAGGAGGAACAGCTGAGTATTGAAACAGTGGATAAGGTGACTGAAGCAGTGGTTACTGCAGAGGCTGGTGAACTACTGTTGGGAGAAAGTTCAGGTACCCTGATTGAACCAATGACAGATCCATGGTCCGAAGAGGACAAAGAAGAAGAGAAGGAAGAAAAGGCTGGTGAAAAGAAGGTGAAAGCTGATGATGAGGAAGATCATCAATGTGATTGTGCAATGATGGCAGCTACTAAGGTATCTCCTCAAGTTCTTGAAAAACTGTGTTCTGACAATTGCATAATTGCTTTTGCTAACATCAAAGAGGTGAATGAAAACCTTCGGGATAAAATCTTGACTGATGAGGTTAAATTTGAAAAGTCTTTAAAAGAACTTAAAAACAAATTGACTGAAAAGGAAAAAGAGATCAGATCTCTAAAAGAAGAGCAAAGCATAACCAAAACCCAACTTCAAACTATGGTAGAAAAATACCAAGTTTGCAAAAAGGAGTTGGAATCCACCCAGATTACTTGTGAAAGATGGGTGGAATCCTGCAGAGGATATGAGGTGATGCTTGCTAAACAGATTGAAAGTAATGTGAAATTTGGGGTTGGGTATAGAAAAAAATGATGATGAATGCATTACTTGTGAAAAATCTGTTCAAAACACTGTTGAAAACACTGATGTAACCACTGAGTTCATCCCCACAAACAAGAATGGCCAAGAAGTGAAAATCACTGACAAACTTGGTAACAAAATCACACTTGGCAGAACAAGGAGTTCCTCGACTTTTGAAGAACTTGAAAAATATCAGTTTAAACCCACTTGGTCTGACGAGTGTGATATTCTTGAAAATTTCAAGCCAATGGACTTTACATCAACTGATGGTGTTAAAGCTCCAAAAGCTAAAGTCATACTTCTCAAGGACATCCCAGCAGTGGTTAAAACCTCTGCTGTAAAGGAGTCTGAAAAGAGAAAGAAGAAAGAAAAAAATTGATAACTTGTTTTGTGAATTCTGTGAGAAAAGGAATCATCTAACAAAAGATTGTTTCCACTTGAAAGCTTATGATTTAAACAGAACAAGTGTCATTGTTCCAGCAGACAGTTGCATTGTTTGTGGTAAAACAAACCACAAAACTCAAGCATGTGTGTATCTCAAAAACTTTGATGTGAAAAAGAATGAGTACATGGCTAAAACATCCTTGAGTCCATCATCATCATCATCATCTGTCAAGTTCACCAAGAAACAACCACTGTTTGTGCCAGTTCAAACAGCTGTCACAAAACAGCTGAACCTAACATCTGTCAAAAGAGATGTTCAGGTTACTGATGCACCCCCTGCTAATCAATTCAGGAAGGGCAAGGAAAAACAGTCTTACCAAAGGATTCCACACGTTTATGAGGCCTACAAAAGGCCCTCTAAACCCAGAGTGAACAGGCATCCTTTTGGTTACCAGCAGGTGATTGGTCAGGACCCACAACAGTGGTTAGAGAAACACTGTCCTAAAACAGTCCAAACCCCTGACCTAACCACTGTCCATCACTCTGCATCCATCCCAGACACTGTTGAGACCCCATCCAAAGCCTTGTTGGCTTTGGAGACCTTAATGAACTAATCCTTTTACCTCTTGTGCAGGGAGCTTCTGCATGCTTTGATAGTCTTTGGTATGTAGATAGTGGAGGCTCCAGGCACATGACAGGATGTAAAGCCCTCCTCAAAGACTTTAAAATCCATGGAGGGGGTGATATATCCTTTGGAAATAATAGTAAATGGAAGGTTCTGGGGTCTGGTACAGTTCAATCTGGAAATGTAAAATTTGAAAATGTCAATCTAATAGACAATCTAAAATTCAACCTTCTGAGTGTGTCCCAAATGAGTGACAAGGGATTTGGGTCATTCTTCACAAAAGACTGTTGTAGGATTGTTGGATCAGAAATGGTAAAAAAGATTGAAGCAATAATCAAAACTGGTCAAACTAAACTTGTTGCTCAAAGAAGTGGCAATGTTTATGTTGTTGACATGTCAAAAGAGTGTCCCAGAGCTGATGCCTGTTTGTTCTCAGCTGCCTCTAACAAAGAGACAGAACTTTGGCACAGAAGGCTGGGGCACACAAATCTTAAGACAATCACAGAAATTTCAAAAAATGGTTTGGTGAGAGGCCTACCACAAAAATTGTTTTCATGTCCTGAACATTGCAATTCCTGTTTAAAAGGAAAACAGCATAAAAGTTCTTTTAAGTCCATTGAAGAGTCCAAAACAACTCAGTGTTTGCAGATGCTACACATGGATTTGTTTGGCCCAGTTCAAGTCATGAGCCTCAAAAAGAAAAGATATTGTTTGGTTATTGTTGATGACTTTTCTAGGTTTACATGGACTTTCTTTTTACACTCAAAAGATGAGACTGCAGGCATTTTGCAAGACTTTGTAACACAGGTTGAAAAGCAATTTGACCTTCCAGTGAAAAGCTTTAGGAGTGACAATGGCACATAATTTAAAAATAAGGAGTTGGATGCCTTCTGTGTGAAGAAAGGGATTGTAAGGCAGTACAGCATCCCTAGAACACCAGAGCAGAATGGGGTAGTGGAAAGGAAGAACAGAACTCTGATTGAGGCTGCCAGAACCATGCTTGCAGATTCAGGTTTGCCACTAACTTTCTGGGCAGAGGTAGTAAACACTGCTTGCTATGTCCAGAACAGAGTTTTAATAAACCCTAGGCACAAAAAGACTGCTTATGAAATTCTGTATAAAATCAAACCACTGATCTCATATTTCAAGGTGTTTGGCTGCCCATGCTTTATTTTGAACTTAAAAGATTCCATTTCAAAATTTGCAGCCAAAATTGATTGTGGTTATCATTTGGGATACTCAACCACTGCCAAGGCCTACAAAGTGTTCAATACACGGACCAAGGCAGTGGAGGAGACTTTGAATGTAAAGTTCAATGAACTTTCATCAATGAAAATCCCAGCAAACCCTGCAGATCTGTTTGATCTTGAAAAATTTACTTTTGAAAATACTGCTGTCAAGACTAACAGTGCAGGTCCATCAGAGGATACAACACCAGACTATGGGTATGAAATCATCATCCCTCAAAGGTCTGCCACAAAGGGAAAAGCACCAACTGTTCAAAACAGTTGTCAAAGCTCAACCACTGCTACCTCAACAGTTGTTGACCAAAGTAGCCCATCAACCACTGCTTCCACATCCTCAAACACTGCTGACAAAAGTCCTCAAACAGTGGATAAAAGTCAGCAGTTGTCCACTTCATTACATCCTATTCCACCACCTTTTGAAGCCACTGCTGGATCATCAAAGTCCCCAGCAGTGGTTAGCTCAGATGATACACATTTGCAGCCTTCACCAACCAATGCCATCATACCATACCAAGGAGATTTAATCTTCTTGAGATCTCATCCACCTGATCAAATCATTGGCAACATAAATGAAGGGGTGCTCACAAGAAGCCAAACCCAACACATTTGTCTTTTTGCTGGTTTTCTATCACTCCATCAGCCAGTCAAGTACCAAGAGGCACTGAAAGACAACAGCTGGGTAGAAGCCATGCAAGAGGAGCTCCAACAGTTTAAAAGACAACAAGTATGGGAGCTTGTACCACTGCCAGAAGAGGTTAGTCCCATTGGCACAAAGTGGGTCTTCAAGAACAAAACTGATGAAAGGGGTATTGTTGTCAAGAATAAAGCCAGGCTTGTGGTTCAAAGTTACAGACAGGAAGAGGGGATTGATTATGATGAAACATTTGCCCCTGTTGCAAGATTGGAAGCCATTAGACTGTTCCTGGCCTTTGCTGTCAACCACAATATGAAGGTGTTCCAAATGGATATCAAAAGTGCTTTCCTCTATGGTACAATTCAAGAAGAGGTGTATGTTTGTCAACCACCAGGTTTTGAGGATCCATTTTATCCAGATCATGTCTACAGGCTAAACAAAGCCTTGTATGGCTTGAAACAAGCACCAAGGGCCTGGTATGAAACTCTTTCCAACTTCCTACTCTCAAATGGTTTCAAAAGAGGTACCATTGATAAAACACTGTTTTTAAAATGGAGAGGGAAGGATTTAATGATTGTCCAGATTTATGTGGATGACATTATTTTTGGAAGCACATGTAACTCAATGTGTGAAGAATTTAGAGAACTCATGACAGCTGAGTTTGAAATGAGTGCAATGGGTGAGCTGCAATGCTTTCTTGGTCTCCAAGTTCAGCAAATGCAAAATGGAACTTTCATTCATCAAAGCAAATATGCTAAAGAACTTTTGACCAAATTTGATATGAATGATTGTAAACCATGCAGCACTCCCATGGCAACAAATAAGCTGGTCATGTCTGATGAAAAAGATGAGCTGATTGACCAAACACTTTATAGAAGCATGATTGGGTCTTTATTGTACTTAACTGCATCTAGACCAGACATCATGTTTGCAACATGTGTCTGTGCAAGAAGTCAATCAGCTCCCAGAAAATCAAATCTCATTGCTGTAAAAAGGATCTTCAGATACATAAAAGGTGCTCCCACACTTGGTATCTGGTATCCAGCTAATGGGAACATCAAGCTTTCAGGTTTTTCAGACAGTGACTTTGCTGGATGTCACACCACAAGGAAGTCCACATCAGGAGGGTGCCAGTTTCTAGGTGATTGCTTAGTTTCATGGCAAAGCAAAAAGCAAGCAGCTGTTTCAACATCCACTGCTGAAGCTGAATACATTGCTGCTGCAAGCTGTACAGCCCAACTCCTGTGGCTTCAAAATCAGTTGCTGGATTTTGGTATCACTGCCTTAAAGACACCACTCATGTTGGACAGCCAGGCAGCAGAAAATATCATCAAAAATCCAGTTTCCCATTCAACCACCAAACACATCGACATCAGACATCACTTTGTGAGGGATTGCTATGAAAAAGGTTTGATTTCTCTGCATCATGTCCCAACTAAAGACCAGCTGGCTGATGTGCTCACAAAAGCACTTGATACAACCACTTTTGAAAGCTTGGTCTCTAGAATTGGTATGCTAAACATGGAATAACAAGCAAAATCTTGTTTTTCTATGAATAAAAGCATCAAAATGTTTTCAGAAAATCAAAACTCCATCCTTGAAAATAGCTAAAAATGAAATTTTCAATTAAAATCCTTAAAAGTCTGCCATTAACCACTGATTGTTCAAAAGTCTGCTCTACTTCAAAAGTCTGTCCACTGCTGAAAGTCAACCCCTGTTCTCTCATTCCTTTGATAAACTCTGTTTTTCAAAAGCAGTGTCTTATCCACTGATATGCTATCCACTGATATGCTATCCACTGATAGTGAAAATCATCCACTGCTTTCATACCACTGCCTTCATCAGTCACTTTCACAAAAGTACTGTCATTCACTTTCACCAGGGGTTGTCACGTGGGCAGTACATATTGGTCAGACCTTTTGTATCGGCTGCCACCTCAGCATTCACTTTCTTCCCTATAAAATCTCCCATTCACCACCAAAACAGGGTTTTACTGTCGAATTGAATTCTTAAAAATTCTCTTCTCAAAGCAGTTTTTCATCTCATTTCTACACAAATTTCTTCGATCATCATCTTCAAAATGACAAAATCGAAGTCATCTTCAAAACCCTCATCCAAATCTTCATCGAAAACAGCCTCTCAAAAGGCAATTTCCACAGAAATCCCACATAAACCATCTCACAATCTCCTGGGTCTTCTTACAAAACCAGGAACCACCAATGTTTCGATTCTATCATTGACACCATGGCAAAATCAAAGTACAAAACTTTGTTCACCGTCGATGCACCAATCTATTTGGCGACACAAAGGGAGTTTTGGAAGATCGCAACCCTTGAAAAACAAGGAGACATTACAACCATCATACACTCTTCTATAAAGGGTAAAGCTGTCCAAATCACGCCACAATCCATTTCAGAGGTCTTTCAACTCGATGATCAAGAATGTAAAATTTCTTTCACTAAAAACGAGTTGCAAACTGACTTCATTGAAAGAGGGTATGAAGCCACAATGATGAAGAAACTTACCTTAGAAAAAGGTTATTTTCCTTCTGCAACCAGGTTTTTATTTCATACCCTCCTATTATGTGTTTCAAACAAAACCACTTCTTTCAATGAAATCCCTTTAAAGATTCAAAATCTGGGATATGCAATTCTTCAAGGAGAAAATTTTAACTATTCTCGGGAAATTTTTAAAGATTTGGTTAATAATGTTGAAACAAAATCCTTCTTACTGTTTCCAAGGTTTTTAAGTTACTATTTTGCAAAGAAATTCAGTAAGGATGATTTAGCTGTAATAAACCAAGGTGATTCCACTCAAATAAACAGTTTAACAACTGAAACTTTTTCAAGAATGTTAGCACCTTGCAAAACACAAGCAGAGGTGCCTGAGCAGATTTTAGCAGTTACAACTGCTCCTCAGGTATCTGCTGCTGAGCCCACTGCTCAAGGTGATCAAAGCAGCAGCACAACTGCTTTGAAACCCACACCTAAAATCTCCAAAAAGACAAAAAGAAAAACTCAAAAACCCCCCAAACCAATCAAACAGGCAACTCTGGTGGATGAGATACCAGAGCAAATGCCTGTGACAACACAAAAGTCACAAGAAACCACTGCTGCTTCTTCCTCACAGCAGTTGGTACAAATATCTCAACCCATAACCAAAACTCCTCCTGCTTCTTCACAAAAAGAACAGGTTGTACAAATAGGGTCTCCACATCATGATGCTCTGGAAACACTTGTTTCTATCATCCACAGCTCAATACCCGGGGCAAATCCACTTTCTACACCACCCTTCACATCCACCATTCCCACACCAACTAAACTGCTGTTGGATGCAATTGATTTGAACCAGGCATTAACCAGTCCTTCTCAATCACCTATCAATGAGAATATACCTCAACACCTAACTGGGTCTGATGTATCAATCTTTGCTAACCCACCAACACAACCTGAGGAGGTTAGACCCCTTGAGTTACCAGTAACTCTTGGTGGTAGTCCAAGTGAAGCAGCCACTACAACTGTTGAACCCATTGGTTTACAGTTGGACAGTGGTTACATCAATAAGACTTCCTTGGATGCAATTCCTTTTATAGCACCTCTGCCAACCACCAGTGGATTTATTTATCCTACTGGCAACATCAAAAGGTTGTCAAGTGTTGAAGGAAGAAGACCCCAGTACCAAGAAAAAGGGGCATCAGTGGTTAATGTTTGGAGTATACTCCCTACATCTACCATTGATAAAACCACTGCTAGTGGGAAATCAGATGATCCCATTAACTTGGGTGATGGTTTAAAGTACCAGAAATTGACGGATCGTATTGAAAAGCTTGATAACTCTGTTGCAGAACTCAAAGATATGCTACAACAGGTGTTACAAGTTCAAAAGGTACAATCAACTGCTGTTCCATCTCAAGCACCTGCTCCACAAAGGGCACCTGCTACAAATGATCTCTGGAATTTGTTTCAACCTTTTCTCCATCAACAAGCACAATTAGCAAATCAGCAACATGAAAAACATGTCCAACAGCTGAGAAATGCAATGGAGTCAAGGTTCAAGAACACTCAGGCTGATCTAAAGGTTCTCAAAACTCAGATCCTGCACACCACTGGCACTGCTCCTCCAACAGTACTTTTCATTGATCAACTCCCAGACGATAATGCCAAAAAGGGGGAGAAAATTCAGGAGTGGAAGAAGAAAGGAATAGATGATGGTCTCTACATTGAACCTGAAAAGGATGCTATGACCAGAAAAATTCCTGTGCCAGATGGTAGTAAAAAGGTTGATGCTACTCAAGAAGCACTTGATGAAGGAGTAGCAAGTGTAAAAAGAGATAGAATGGCAAAGGATGTTTCAAGGTGGAATGAGGAGAAAAGAGCTTTCATGGAGCTGTATGAGCAGGGTTGTTCTGGTTCAAAGGATACTAAAAATCCTAAGACAAAAAGGAAGCCTAAGTCCACCTCATCCAGAATTCCAAAGCATATTCCAAAACCACCATCCAAAAGTCATCAGCATCAAACCTCCATCCAAACAGCTGTTGTAACTTCTGCTGTATCAACTACTGCTGGTACCTCAGTGGTTTCAACATCTGCTCTCTCTTCAACACACACCACCTCAACACACACCACAACCACTATTTTACCACCACTGTCACCATAAAAAACCAAAACACCACCACTTCCACCTGCTGACAAAAAGCAGAAGACAACAGATGTTATAACATCTGATGTAATGACAACAGTGGTTGAAACACCAGTTGTTTCAACAGCTGTTAGTCAATCACAAACCACTGCCATACAATCTACCACCACTGATCCACCCAAAACATCATCTGCTTCTTCTAAAACAAAAAGGAGAAGAATTTATATATCAGATGATGATTCACCTTCACCACCACCAACATCTTCAAATTCCCTATCACTTGTCACTATTCCAAAACCAATACCTCTCCCTTCAGCTCAAATTTTAAAACCACTACCTCCTGCTGGTGTCTCATTTCCTCTAGAACTCATTGCAGTTAGGGAAGAAATAAAATCCTTTTATTATGAGGATGACCCAGCCAAAAGGAGTTTGCCATCAATTGCAGGATATCCCAGGCCCAACAATATTGAAGAATACTTGAAACTCAAGGCCAAACAAGCAGAGGATATTGCAATAAAAAACAGAAAAGGGAAATCTGATAGAGAATTTCAACAAAACTATCAGTTTTTACTCTCACAGGTCAATGCTATGGAGCGTTTTGCTAAAAATGTATGTCAACAAATTTCAGAAAGGGCAGATGAGTCCTTGAGGAAAGACTACATTGAGAACATCATTACCTACAAGAAATACAAGGGGGAGAAACACATGTACAAGAACTGGACCATTCCTGAGCTTGAAAAAGAAGCAGCCAGGATTCAAGACATGATAAAAAATAAGGTCAAGCAGACTCCTCCTGAAAAATTCAAACAATTTGAAGCTGAGAAGATGTTAGAGTTGAGGAGAATGAAAGAGGAGCTGATTGCAGCTGATTATGGGTCAAAGAACTCTGTGACAAAGTGGGGAGAAGATAGAGTCAGGGCAACCTATAAAAGTTTAGAGGAACTTAGAAAGAAAGATCCAAGAGTTCCACAAAAGCCTGACTATTCCAAAGCAGAGGTCTCAAAAAGACCACCAAAGCTGCAAGCTAAAAGAACCACTGCTCCAGCTGGTGCTGCCATCTACAAAAGAAGGAGCAAAAACCAGTTGAGTATTGAAACAATTCAAGATCTATTAGCTGGAGATGCTATTGTAAAAGCAGGCACGAAAGTAATGATAAAAGAAGATCTTGAATTGGAACAATCTGCAAGTGCTGCTCAGCCAGTTATGAATAGGCCAGCCTCACCAAATACTTCTGCAAATAAACATCTCCCAAGAAACCCACCAGGCTCAAAAATACAAAAGTGGGAAACTGACAAACAGACCTGCGTATTGACTTTGCTCAGGTCTGGTGGAGAAGTGGAGAAAATATCAAGGGAACAAGCTCTTGGCCTGAGTCTTGAAGATTTGCAGGATCTCCTTGATCTTCCACTTAGCAGGGATGATGAAGATACAAATGCCCTAGACTTTGAATTACAATTTAAAGGCCAGATAAGGGAACTGTTGATGAGGTAATAAAGATTTCCACAATAATGAAGAGTTTTGGCATTATCTGTTCCAGGGGGAGATTGTTGGGATTGAACCCTATCAGAGGAATAGATAATTAAAGCCAAAACTGGATCAGAGCAGTGGATCCAGAATAAGCAGTTGTTTGCATACAAATCTCTCCCCTTGAAAGTGGTTTCATATCTGCTGACCTCCTATCTGCTGATCTTACTAAGTGCTGACCTACAACTGCTGCCTTGCATCTACTGCCCAATGTCAAAGACTGATGGAAGACCAAAGCTCTGTTGATTCAATCTACTGCCTTGAGTCTAGTACTGCTGATCCGGACAAGCACTGCTGGGTTCACAGCAGTGGAAGGATGCAGCAGCTGTTTAAGTGTCTTTTATGTAATGAATTGTAATAGCAGTAGTTAGTACATCAGTATTTGTATAGATCAGAGGTTAGAGTTTGTTAGGAGGTTAGATGTCACTTTCATGGTGACGTCAGCTAAAGATGCTCAGTGGTTTGCTAGTGCCTATAAATAGTTCAGTACTTTGTACTGTTCTATTAGCTCTTGCAATACCGTCTTCTTTGCACGAACAAACGCTGAGCTCTGGCTGAGGGGGAGTTTGTATTCAAGCATTACTTGTAATCGTTGTTGAAAGTTAATTCAATCATTCGGTTCCTTGTTGAAAATGTCTTGATCAAAGCAACACTCTCGTTTGATTGTATGCAAAGTTTGTTTTCATATTAATTCCGCTGCACAACTCTTTCATTTCCATCTTAATCTCAAACGTAAAATACAATCAGAAACAAACTCAGATCCAACAATCACAGAAATGGATAGAATGTGAACTCTTGAAAAATAATGTAATTAAAAATAATATATCCAAGTATGAATTTTTTTTTAAATTATTCATATTTCAAGTCATTGGAATAAACTATATGTTAGATGAAACTAAAAAGGAAAAAAGTTATTTTATTGTAGGGTTTATAACCTGGGGTAAGGTTATTGTAAAAAAAGGTTAAAAGTGTGATTAAGGTGAGAAATATTGTGGAGATGACATGTGTCCTAAATCTAAATTAATTCAAAAGGGTAAACAAATAATTTTATCATTAATTCAATTAATTAAAAACTTTCCATAACCGTCACCTTAATTATAGGAACTGGATTTTTTTAAAAGATATCTATAAACACCATTAAGCAAGTATATAACACCTTCAGTAAGTATATAACACCATTCAGTAACTATATAACACCATTCAGCAAGTATATAATACCATTCAGCAAGTATATAACACCATTCAGTAAGTATATAACAAAATTCAGTAAGTATATAACACCATTCTTGGACTAAACATCTGATCGAAACATATTTTTTTCTCTATATAAGTATAGCAATATGGTACTCATATTAAAGATAAAAAAACGTTCGTTATTATGGTGTAATTTTTTTTAAAAAAAAAGTTACGTATAAAAAGTTATTGACGTTTAAAAAAGACGGGGAAAGTTACATGTGCATTAATGTTAGTTTCTTAATTTAAAAATGTTAAATTTACCTATATACGCTCTTAATTTAAAAATGTTAAATTTACCTATATACCCTTAATCTAGAAAATTAATATGTTTAATAGTAAATATTATTTACAATTTTGTCATTATGATCTCAACCATTAGATCAAAGATCTAATGGTGTAGATTCTTTCTTATCTTTCTCACAAAAAACCCTTTTTTTACAGGAACCTCTACCTATAACCTGGTCCAATATTTTTTACAAACAAAAACTTGTTTTTCTTACTTTTACAAGGTTTACTTTTTAAGATTTAACGCTGTCAAGGTTTACTTTTCTATTGTAACTAGGTGATGCCCCGCCCGCGTTGCGGGGCGATGCTCAATAATTCTCAACCTATTAAAAAAACACTACTATAGTTTTGCTAGAAAGAAAAAGTAAAAAGAGTGTTAGGCAACTCGTTGACACGATTTTTAGCTGGGGGCAAAGTCATATTTTTATTTTTACTTGTGGGAAAAATCAAATTTTTTCTCGAGAGTAAAATCCTAATTCTTAGCTAGGGGAAACAATTTTTTTTATTTTGCATTGTGGGCAAAAACGTAATTCTGAATTGAGGGTGATATCATAATTTTGAACCAAGGGGAAAATCGTAAATTTTAGCTGAGGGCAAAAGCATAATTTTATTTTGAACTGAGGGTAAACTCGTTTTTTTAAACTAAGGGCAAAAATGTAATTTTAAAGTGGTTATAAAATAATAAACTAGTTAAAATCGTAATTTTGAGCCGGGGGAAAAACGAATTTTATTTTTAACTGGGGCGAAAACGTAATTTTGGCTGAGGGTAAAAGCGTAATTTTCTTACCGAGGGCGAAATCGTATTTTTTTTTGCTCGGGGGAAAAGGGTAAATGTATTTTGAAGTTGGGGCAAAACCGTAATTTTTAACTGGAGGCAAAACCGTAAATTTAAAGTCGGTATAAAAGAATAAAATGGTTAGTCCAGTGGGTATTGCTCGCCGCCCATTTGAACCCATGGCAGGAAAACACTATCGCGGGGCGAAACCGTAATTTTAAAGTGTGTATAAAATAATAAATTGGTTTTGGTCAATAAGAAGAGGCAGCCGCCCATTTAAACCAATGGTAAGGAGAAACTATTTCCTGCCATGTGGTTTGTATACATTGAAAATAAATGAAAGATGTAAAAAAAAATGAAAGCAGTGTAGCCGCCAAATAGGCCAATTGTAAAATTTTCCATGTAGATATAGAAGATGATATTGCTTACATATAACAGTAGCATTAAAATATTAAAAAAGTTGTGTGAATAATCCCCACAGATTTGTCTCATTTCAAAGTAAACAAACTGAATTTTCCATCAGTTTTGACCCATTTGACAACCCAACCCGATAAGTTTTGACCCGTTACACAACCCGATGATCCCATATTGGGATCGACTGTATGCTCCCTTCTAAGACAACCTAACTGAACAAAAATTATCGTTTATGTGTCGTATTATTGCTAGTATTGTACTCATAAGCTTACAGGTTCATTAACAAAATTTCCCTTCAAAATTGTTGTCACCACCACACAGTTGTGGCAAGATTAAACAAATCAACACATAATAAACACTATAAACACTCGAGGTTTTACAAAATCTTCTACTGGTTATCATGTTTTAAGGAGCCATCAGCCCTTCGATTGTGTACGTTAATGACTTCACCCAATCTTCTTTGAGTAACAACGTTTGTAGCGTATGCATAACATCATAGTCCGGATCCAGTTTCCTTTGCCATCCCTGCAGTAAATATAACATTTCGTAATTCGTACTTTCTGTATTAATATAAAAATTGCTTAAAATGGAGAAAAAGCTAATTACCTCGAGAACCAAAGTGGTAACCATGACGGTGCATACATTTCCATCGACATTGACTCGATGACGTCTCACTTGTTCGAGCAAGTGATGCAAGGGTGTACGAGATCACCTTCGGGAGTACCCCAAAAATCAAACGTTTCCGTCACTTCCTATTTAACCAAAAAAAAAAAAAAAACACAAATTAAGCGACATTTACCATCAACTACAACAAAAACACAAATCGCGTTACTTTTATAAAGGCTCGAGGGTTTGGACAGTTTTGTTGCTTTGATAGCCGTAATGTGCATTTTGCCACAGTCGCACCATCTCTACGAGCAACCGCCTTGAAAAATTCTAATAAATTAATTCTATCGTTCTTTGAAAGCTCAGCAGTCATGCCGACATCGAGAAATACAACGTGTGGCTTTGATTTGAAGATCCCTTTACGAGAAGATTTGTTTCGTACAAGGATGTTTCCGGGATGCATGTCCGCATGAATGAAGTTATCAACCTGAAACAAGAGAAATTTCAATCTTCAAATAAAGGGTAAAGTACATGGATGGTCCCTGTGGTTAACCAAAATTTTGGATTTATACCTCAACTTTTGCCAAAAGTACACGGATGGTCCCTGTGGTTTGCACTTCGTAACGTATTTAGTCCCCAACTTTTTCCAAAAGTACACCGATGGTCCTTGTGGTTTGGACTTGTAACGAATTTAGTCACTAAACGTTGGGGACTAAATGCGCTACAAAGTGCAAACCACAGGGACCATCCGTGTACTTTTGGCAAAAGTTGGGGACTAAATACGTTACAAAGCGCAAACCACAAGGACCATCCATGTACTTTTGGCAAAAGTTGGGGACTAAATACGTTAAAGTGCAAACCATAGGGACCATCCATGTACTTTACTCTCAAATAAATCAGCATGTAAACAAAGAAGTGGAAGCATTAGAGCTAAAAATGTTACCAAAAGCATCTTTAAAAGTGCATGAGTCCCGATATGAGCAAGAGAACTCTTCAATCGTTCGTGCCCTTTGAGTTCGTCAACATAATATGCGACACTTTCTCCTTGCTCAAACGTTTCCACCAAAACCGCAGGATGCACGAGCGGATATACCGGTTTCGGAAACGAAACGTCTCTCCATCTTCTAAAATTGTAAATAAATCGACTTAAGTGAGCAGCTTCACGAGCAAGATCCACTTGCGACATCATAAAAACCGCAAATTGTTGTACACTTTCATCCAATCTCAACCATTTTAAAGTGGGTATAAATGTTGAAATCTTTGCCACTATGTTAATAATCTCGAAATCTCGTTTAATCGACTCACCTACTCCCGGATGTCTAACTTTCACCGCAACTACTAACGGCTTAATCTGCTTCCCTCGATATGTATATCTCAAAACAGCTCGATGAATTTGCGCAATACTTCCGGAAGCTACCGGAACCTCCTCGAAATCATCAAAAATTTCGGAAATTTTACGACCGAAAGCCTTCTCAACCGTCTTTTTCGTGTAGGAAAAGCTATGTTCAGGGGCTTTTGTGTGGAGCTTAGAAAGTTCAGTGCACAAATCACGAGGAAAAAGATCGGGTCTTGTTGCTGCCCATTGACCCCATTTTATAAAAGCGGGACCCGCTATTTCTAACGTACGCCGTACAAGGTGTAGCCAATTCTTTCTTGATGAGTTACCGAAATATTCTGCAAATGGGGCTGTTGCGATAGTTGGTGAGAATAAAATCGCTAAATATATAGCTCTGGTTAATAATATTAAACCTTCGAATATGGAAATAATCGATGAAATCAAGAACGCGTGGCTATCTTCTGCATGCGCGTAAAGACTGTTTCTTGGCTGAAAGTATTCGAGAGTTTTCCCTGTTTGTGCAAACGCTGTATTCCCGCACACAAATGCGTAAATACCGGGAATAACAACGTATGAGCGGGTAAACGCAAAACTAAACGCTTGAGAAATCCTACTTATAGAAGAAAATGATTTCCCGTTGTGAGAAGAATTCTGGGAAATTGTTTTCCAGGCGATTTGAGCATGATGTGTCACTCTATCATTGGTTGGGATAACATAATGGTTTCTATGGGAGGAATGTGGACCGATTCCATCATCTGACCGATGTTTCGTATCTTCTGATTGAATTCTACGATTGTTTGTTCGAATCGACTGCGCGATTCTTTTAATAGTTCTGACCACCAGGATCCTGTTATGATTAAAAAAAGGATCAGTTTTACCCTAGCTTATACATTAGTGAATAATTTACGTTATGAAAAGCTATCCAGATTGCTCATTCTAACGGGCACTTGGGCAGCGGTATATACAGACACTAGTGATCATACAGACCGTATTACAGGGCTAAAATGGAGTATACGGGTCATATGAGAGGGTGTTCGGCCACATCATACAGCCCGTATGACGGTATGAGTTATGACCAATTTTCACCCATCTATATATTTTTGTACAGCCAGTATGATGTGACAGGCGCGTTGGCCCACTTTTAACCCCACACTTTTAAACCATTAACAACAGTTTAAAACCATTGAAACCGACCAAACGAAAACTAAAGAAATAAACCAAACCGATGACCAGTTTGGACGGTTTCACGGTTTTAGCGAAACAGTGAACAGCCCAAGTAATACAAAAAGAAGTGTTTAAACTGTAGTAGATAAATTCAAAAACTTTTAACTTTATAAAGATCAATTAAATAAATAAATTCACAAAGATGACTAAATGTGACTGGCATTAACCATACGGCCCGTATGACCAATTTTCGCCCATCCATACATTTTTGTACGGCATAATCTTAACACGGTTGTATGGTTAATGACTGGCCCACTTTGAATTAAGCCACACACACATATACATATATATATATATAGAGGCCGCCAGGCCGGTTATTGTACAAAATGCCTTAACGTACGAAGCGTACAAGATTCAGTATCAACATGCAAAAATTGGTTTATAACATGCGATTTTGGTATTCTTTAACATCATGCGAATTTGTTTTTTTTAATAACATGCGAAATACGTTTTTTTATAAACATGCGATTTTCATTTTTTTTTGAACATGTGATCTTCTGTTTTACAACATGCGACTTTTTGTTATAACATGCGAATTTGACATTGCGTACGCTTCGTACGTTAAGTATATACACACATATAAAATACTTAAAAAAGGTTAAAGAGCATAATCTAACGGTTGACCGATTTTTGGTATAAACCGCAAACCAAACCGTTCACTACGGTTTAAAATTTTTGAAACCGATGACCAGTTTGGACAGTTTCAAAGTTTTAAACCGAACAGTGAACACCCCAAGTCTATATAGCAAGCCCCATTCTAATACATAAACAACTGTTTGAACTGTAGTAGATAAAGTCAAAAACTTTAACTTTATAAAGATCAATTAAATAAATAAATTCACAAATCACAATAACTTCAACAAACCCTAGCTCAATTCCTAACTAAAATTATACCCATTAAAAGATTAATTCATGCAATTGAATGGGGCAAATCGCTAATGCGAGAACCCTAATACATAATCCTAAGAAAATAAAACAATTTATTGAGAAAAATTGAACAGAAAAATCGAAATAGAACCTTGACATAGTGATAATATGGAGGCGTATGATTACGAATTGATGCTAGTTTGCGCAGAGTGAGCATTTTATACAACGGCGAACGTGAATTTGATTCCTGCTGATCATCTGAAACACAAATGTGATTCAAGATTCGTTCTTGAAATAAGTTGTTAATCAACAATGGCGGATTTTAGATTAAGAAAAAATGGAATTGGAATTTGGAGCCCGTTTTGAAATGGGTCGGGTATACGGTTTAACTCAATATAATTCCTATATAAAATTCAAATCAATAACTCAGTTAAGATGTATCGTTAACTTATGGACGTTTTGACAATTCCTAAACCTCAAAGATGATTTTGACAATTTACCAATTTATTCTTATATTTTGAACTAGGTTTTTACCCGGGATTGCTTTCCGGGCTCGGGAAACTTAGTTATATTAATTACTATTTGTTATTAATACGACCACATTACATCAACCATCTCATTCGATTCAACAACAATGTTTTCAAATCACCGGATTAGATCATGAACCCATATTAGAGGTAAAACAAAAGCACAACAGGACCACATGAATAATATTATTCACTTTTACTTCAATGCACTTACATGATATGGTGATTTGGGATTTTGTAAAAATGTTTGTTTTTGTACTTCTTTACAAAATAAGATGTTTACCAAAATTCAAACAGATGTTGACCAATAGTCAAACAGATGTTTGGTTTAAGGCCAAACATCTGTTTATGGCCAAACATCTGTTTAAGGTCAAACACCTGTTTAAGTCCAAATATCTGATATAGAAGGCGAAACATCTGTTTAAGGCAAAACATCTGTTTAAGGTCAAACATCTGTTTATGGCCAAACATCTGTTTAAGGTCAAATAACTGTTTAAGTCCAAACCTCTTATATAAAAGGCCAAACATCTGTTTAAGCCTGAACAGATGTTTAACTTAATAAGATCTACTGTCTTCTCACATTGTTTTCCTCTTCAAAACACTGTTCAACCTAACATGGGTTTCCATTAAGTATTAACTATTGACCAAAAGGCAAACAGATGTTCAAACCACTGTTTGTTATTGTACTTCTTTACAAAATTACATAGAATTCAAGAAAATGAAACAATGACTTAAAGAACTATAATTTAACACATAATCTAATCGGCCAAAGCAATCTATTATCTGAAAATTCCGTGGTTTTTACAATATGAAACACAACATCATCATGTCAAATACAGTCATATATATCCATCCATTATTCTGAATTCATAAACCCATAAATGCAGAAGAATGTCACATTTGCAATTAATAAACCAAGTTTCTACTAATTGCAGTTACTATTAGCAAAAAGAAACATCATATTATCTATATATAAAACATAAAGTGCTAATAACAATGTTTTATCATGTTAGCCATACATAGCAACAAATCATCAAGTTAATAACTTAAAAAAAACATACAACATCACCATCAAAAAATTTATAGTTATAGTATCTGATATCAGAACATACTTAAATGTCTTTGTTAAACTGACGTAACTTGATTTAATACGATCTTCTGTTGCAAAGACACGTATGTGAAGTGCAACATACCACCAAACCTTAAGTTATTGTCAGTCATAAACTTTCGCCGACCGTCCAATGCATAACGTGGGTTCAATTCATTTAACTACGACTTAACATCATAAACCTCCACAACTCCAACCATGTTTTGAACTTTCAAAGGATGAAGATCAAGAGAAAGACCTGTTCATCTGGAAACTTCAGCAGGAAGACGCTACATGTATTGTGTGGAAAAAAATAATAGTTAGACAAATAAACATAAATCATTAGTTTGTTATAAAAAATGGTATACCAGCCTATAGTCTCCTTTGCGATCAAAATGAAAGAACTCAGGGTCGAGAAGATGACCAGAATGTTTTTTTTGCAGTCTTTGCAATCTTATTTCTACGGTTAAGCTTTTTCTGAAAGTTGGCGGCTCTCTTCCCCTTGATGAAAAAGTAAACATATACAGGCGAATTAAAGGAATGTTGAATATATGCACAAAAAAAAAAAAAAACAGTTTATATAACATATACTAATTAACTGGCAAGTATAGATACCTTAACTTTATGAGCAGATGAAGAACATCCAATATGATCACTTGTGTCGACAGGTAAGGCAGCATTTCCCTTAGTCCTATTCTTGACCATCTCCTTTCTCTTAGAAGTAACTTTACATTTCTTCTTAACCTGTTGTCATAGAGTAACTTTAATAACAATAGTAATATAACAATCTTTAAGATGGTAAACTTACATCTTGGGTTTTGTTCAATCGTGAAGACTTGCGTCTCTTCGACGTGCATTCGGCATTGGTTGGTAACTTCTTCTAAATAATACATTATTAGATAAATATAACATCAGTAAACAACATTACTTATAGTTGTAAAAACATTAAATTCTTATATGTGTTAAATTAAAAATAAATAATTTTAATAATTTAGTAAGTACCTGAGTAACGGTTCTACCTTCACCTACAGACACAACTTCTTCATCCTCATAGATGTCCTGGTCAACATTAATGAAATAATTAATATAATGCTAAAAAATTAAAACTTTTACTGCTAATGCTAAATACTTACGTACCTTGAATGCATTCTCAACATAATCAGCCTTCGATATCTCAAGTACACTATCATCGTTAGATTCAGGTTTCTTTAAAAAGCAAATCTTAGTCTCATCTCTATAAACTACTACCTCAAAAACAACATCATCAATTCTGCTAAACACAAGTAAATCATCCTCCAGTATCCCAACATCGTTGCACATGTTCGGCCATCCTCTAGAAAATACTAAGTTGGTATCAACCTTAGACGCCTCAACATTCCAATAGGAACCCTTATAACAGATTTGAAATTTGCCACTTGGTGGACTGTTTACGTAAAATTGTTTAATGAAGCAGTCTTCGATTACCTGCATAAAATTAAAAATAATGAATACTATACGTGAAGTATGTAACTTATGAGAATAAGTGTTGACACGTTAAAGATGCAAAAGAATTCAAGTTAAGATCAATACTCATATCGTAAAACCAAATCTCGCATAACGATTAAACGTGAAATAAGATTCACCACACATGCCATCAACAAAACATGAAAGTTTAAGCCCAAAATCACCTAACGGTTTGAAAACCAACAAAGTATCCCTCGGCAGATTGAGATCTTTAACAACATTCTCCCAACCGTCAGTTATTATTGGCGTTGAATTTTCTGTTCTGACCCTCACAACCCATTTTTTACCAGACTCATGATAGATTCGCAACTTATTTTTTGCCAACAATCTCCCACTTTTGATTAGAAAAGGCTATAGGTACATCCTGTATATAATTTTTAAGTAGTGTAAGAAAATATAAACCATAAGAACTGTTAAATATATATCTCAATAAAAATAAATTATGTATGTAAAAACATGTCATACCAGTTTCAAAGATTCTGGGTTATCAAGAAACTTGACAAATGTAGTATACATCATAAAACCCAAATCAGTAAAGATGTTAAAAGATTGTAATTAAAAAGCTGGCTTCGAAGATGAACATTAACTTTTTGTATTAACATAGTATCTACTGAAATTAATCATAGAAACAGAGTATGAGTTAAAAATTTTCTGCAAATAATAACTATTTTAACATGTTCTCAACAAATGATTCAAACATCTAACTAAACCCTTCTTGAATGTATAGCAATAAACGTTTAAAATCGTATTTGTAGCAACATAGGATTTGAATTAAGATCGGTTAAACAATATAAAGTTCATTACAATATGAATATACATACCAGTTGCTGAAAAAAAAAAACAATAAAACCTCAGGTGATTGAAGTGTAGAAGACGGAGAATAAGAAAGTTGAAACCCTAGAAAATGACTGGGAAGAAGAAATTTTTGAAAGAAGAGATGATAGAGCCCGTTTTGAAATGGGCCGGGTATACAGGTTTAACCCAATATAAATCCTATTTAAAATTCAAATCACTATCCAGTTAAGATGTATAGTTAACTTACGGACGTTTTGGCAATTCCTAGACCTAAAAGATGATTTTGACAATTTACCAATTTATTCTTATATTTTGAATTTTCTTTTTTATCTTTAAATAAAAAACAAATTTTTTTAATATAATATATATACATACAGAGTTAGGATCCTGTAAAAAAGGCCCAAAGTGTGAGAAAGGTAAGAAAGAATCTCAGCCATTAGATCTTTTGATCTAATGGTTGAGATCAATAGGGACTAAATTGTAAAATATTTTTATTAATTTGGACTGAATTGAAATATCTAGGGGCAATTGTGTCTTTTTATCTTCATATTGTTAATCAAAATCCCTGCAATTTCGTTCTCTCTCATACGCTCCCAATTTCTCTCTCTCTCTCTCTCTCTCTCTCTCTCTTCTTCCATATTCAATCCTCAATAAAAAAAATCGCCTGAGAAACCACTCCCGCTCCGTCAAGAACAAGCGTCGCATCAATATACGACGTACCATTCATCATCATCGATACAACACTCTGAATCAGCGGCGGTGGTGGTGCCGGATCGGCAGTGGTGGTGCGGCGGTGAGCGGCAGCGGCGCTGGTGGTGCGGCGGTGAGTGGCAGCGGCGAGCGGCAACGACAGTGGTGGTGTGGATCGGCAATGGTGGTGCGGCAGTGGTGGTGCCGGAAGTGGAGAAGATGATACAGAGGTGTTATATTCTTTACTGAATGGTGTTTTTTTTTCTGAATGGTGTTATTTTCTTTTCATTAATGGTGTTTTTTTCTTTTCAGTAATGGTGTTTATTTTATTTTCTGAATGGTGTTATTTTTTTCTGAATGGTGTTATTTTTTGTTTACTGAATGGTGTTATTTTTTGTTTACTGAATGGTGTTATATTATTTATTGAATGGTGTTATTTTTTGTTTACTGAATGGTGTTATATCTTGTTCTGAATGGTGTTTTTTTGTGTACTGAATGGTGTTATATTTTGTTTACTGAATGGTGTTATATTTTTTTGTAAAAACACCATGAATTGAACTATGAATTTATTTAAAACACCATGTCATGAACATGCTCTAATTATGGACGGTTATAAGTCCTTAAATCAAGGATTTTCTCTCTCCAAATCCTTAAATCAAGGATTACCATATTTGAATTTGTTAATGCATTTACAATTATACCCTTTTCAATTAATTTAGATCTAATGGCTGAGATTATTTCTTACCTTTCTCACACTTTTGGTCTTTTTTACAATAACTCCACCCTATACATACATACACACACATTTATATATATATATATACTTATTTCTTTCTTCAATTTTACCTTTAAAATAAAAAATAATATATTAACCATAACATATATATATATATATGGGAACAGGATCAGGAGAGAACGACTCAAAGTGTGAGAACGGTAAGAACGATTCTCAGCCACAAGATTTTAGTGGTTTGTGGCTGAGATTGATGCGGTGGCATTTTTGTAAATAATAGGGGCCTTGGAACTACCAGGAGGGGTAAAATAGGAAGATCCAAACAAAGGTGCACATGCTAATCACATGCCATTTTCCCCCATCATATTTAAACGACAATAACTTTTTTATACGTGATTATTTTTCGAAAAAAATTTACACCATAAAATTTTTTATCTTTCCAACGAGTATACTATTGATATACTTTTCAAAAAAAAAATTAACAGGGTTTTATGGCGTTTTTCTGAACTGGGTGTTTTATGACATTTTAGACTAGTTATTTTCATGGCGTTTTTCTGAACTAGGTGTTTTTATGGCGTTTTAACTAGGTATTTTCATGGCGTTTTTCTGAACTAAGTGTTTTATGAAGTTTTCAACTGAGTTTTTTCATGGCGTTTTTCTGAACTGGGTGTTTTATGGCGTTTTTAACTGGGTATTTTCATGGCGTTTTTATGAATTGGGTGGTTTATGGCGTTTTATTTAAACACTCAGTTCATGTGAGTGGGTTTTTTTTGAAAATATTACCCTTTAGTGTAATTTAGCATCAATGTCACATGTCACCACCAAAATCGTTCTCACCGTTCTCACACTTTTCACCGTTCTCTCTAAATCCTGACCCTATATATATGTTATATATATACTAGGTTATCACCCGGAAACTTCCCGGGTAGGAAAAATTAATTTATACTAATCAAATTATGTCGTTAAATAAAATAAAAAGACATGTTTTCAAAAGTTATACGTATAAAGAATCAATACCGATAGTTTCTATATCAATTTAAATTATACAAGTCGCAAGCTAAATCATTAAAAGAATACAATTAATAAGACCGGATATGTATTACAAACTTTTCATGCCGCGCATGCGTTGGAATTTGGTACCTATTATAAAACATTACAGATAAAAATCAAATTACCTTAAAGGCCTAAACTTAATCGTAACTGCTTCTTCCTTTGAGTCTAAACTTGATATATTAGGCTATCAGACCGAGCCCAAACCAATTCCTCTCTGCTGTAAGGCTGTCAACGTGGGTAACCCATTTAAAGTAACCATCCACGCTAAAAAAATCACTTTCAAAAGAGACCAATTGTTCCAGCAGAAACCTAACCCACTACCGAATGCACCAGACCTCTGTAGCTTGTAATGAAGGTTGCAAACAGTAAATTTGCCCGAGCCTTCTAAATAGCACCTCTACCTGTCTGGCCCTGACCCCATATCCACTGCAGAAAGGGCATAAGAAAGCCTATTCAATTCCGACACTTTAGCCTCAAAAAATTATTTTCAACCCCTACCCTACCTGCTACTGAAACGCTTTTCACTTTCTCAATGGCACTTGTGCTTCTTTAATACCTGCATTATGCAAAGTTATGCAAACAGTTTTAGCATTAATCTTGAATTTATAATTCATTTGTATTAGTTAACTAATTATACAACTTACACATAGGATGTAACTAATATGCAGAGAAACCAATCTGATCGAGAAGTACATGGTAATGAGCAGGTCGGGTAGTTCCCTAAATATAAAACAACGTATAATCCCGTCATCATACGTTTTTAGCAAGTATAAAATTTGTGGTTTGATATATAACACTCACAATGGGTCCATTCTGAGCGCGTAAGTAGAAGCCATTGTATTTAAGATGGCAAACTTTATTGTCAAAAATCGTTCAGGTAACCGAAGGAAGAGTGCGAAATTTAGTTTTTGTTTGTTTAGTTATTCAAAATCACAACTTTTTAAATAAAAAAATATTTAACCTGGTGGAAGAGTTGGTTTGGAAAAACTTGGTGTGATGTGTTTTCAGAGCCATAATCACCATAAACTTGGGTCCCATGATTCATCTAAGAACTTGCAAGCCGCCATGATATACTCAAGCTAGATATTAAGCACCTGGTTAAACTAAGACTCACTTACCAGTCTTTGAAAATTATTATATTCTTCGGCTTCAGCTTAGGAGTACTTATATAGAAACCTTCCAATGGCTCTCAGCTCCCTGACATCACAAAACCATTACAACTTAGTAACATTTTATAAAATTTTACCTCTTTAGGCGTAGATAGGTGTGTGAGTTACCAAACTATCTAAAGTTCGTTCAGTCAGTTAGGCTAGTTGACAGTTCAGAAAAGATGTCGAAAAACAGAAGCTGGGGTGAGTACAAAAATATAAATACTTGAATAGCGTGATCGACAACAACCAGAGGAAAAAACCACGTAAATAATGAGCATCTCTCTCTTTGTTAGTGAAGGCCAGACCTTTGTTACGATGTGGGTATCGCAACAACGAAAATCCACTAAATAAACAGAAAGAATATTCATAAATTTTAAGTTAAATATATGATTGATGTCATGATGTACTAAAAATAAGCGATATATTGAAGTCTTCGCCCTTCGGCATATGGTTAACACATCAAAATTCTCAAAATTTTAATAATAATAAATTAACTAATGGTAAAAGCATTTCCCTTGTCCACTTCATGCTCATATGACCTACACTCAGAAACTTCCTTCCAATCTCTATACAAATATACATTCTTTAAACATGATATTAACCAAGTAGGAAAATACATTACCTCCTCATATTGTGTATTGCTATTTGTTCATGAAATTCCAAACTTGGCGTTCAATTAATACGCATTACACTCTATTCTATGCTTCTCAATCAATATAAAAAATATAAGTAAAACTCGATATAAGATCACAAATATACAACCAATATTAGATAGGGGGTAGTATGAACTCACATTGGTTTCTCGTGTTCCTACATTGTGAATCTTCATATCGCCTTGTTGACATCCTAAAGTCAAACATCATGAGTACGCATATATTATGCTTAAGTTCAATATTCATTAACCATATAACTAATTTCATGACTTTATCATTTATGCACACTCAGATTAGGCACAATGATGTTCGGATTTATTTTACCCCAAACTAACATGTAGTAGAGAATATGAACTTCCAACTTCTTTAAAAAGCTCATTTGACCCGTTAGAGAATATGTTGACGCTGCCATGAAAAGATATAGTTTTTTTCATAATACAACTTGGTTTCAACTCAAGCCTGGCCTTTTGGTCAAAAATCCGTTTCGACCCAATCCCAGTTCGACCTTACTCTCATTCATTAGTAAATCACTTAAAATCAATTTAAGAAGAAGGAATGAAGCTTGTTAACTTGATAAGAAGCTATAGTGTCACTTCGTATATCAATTAATCACATTTTAAATCTAACAATATGATATATTCCATGAAGCTATAAGTTAAAACACATTTGAAATCTATCAATATGATATATCAACTAATAGTCCACATGAAATCTAAAATATACTTTAAATGTGCACTTTAACTCTCAGATAAAAAAATTGAGAAAAAAAGGACTTATTTAGACAAATTAAACGGGTAGAAACAAAGTTACCAGTTCAGTTGCTTCCACATTTATTATCTACTTTGATGGTTGTTTATAAATTGTTTGCAAAGATGTATTGCTTTCCAACACGGCATCACAATCATATAAACTATATAAACTGACGTATTGTGTGTGACGGTGGAACGACATGTGGATCGTATATTCATAATGGCTCTAGTAGCGATACATGGGTTAATTTGTGGCAAAATGTAGAAGATATTCTTAGTTCCTCATTTTTTATACATGGCACCTATATATGCAAAAGTTGTAGTTGGTCCTTTTAGCCTACATGTATCTGGTTAACACGAGAGGCTGTTTTCCTACGCTTTCTTTCAGTTTTGACCTGGTTATGATCATACTTTCATTTTCAGTTTATTAGGCGTAAGTAATTCGGATTCATTAGTGAGTGGATGTTTTCTCTTTAGTAATCTTTGTGTTCAATATTGTATTTTAAGTATCAATCCATCTTTTAGTATGTATGTTGTCTCGAGAATAATGAAATCTTCATAAATCATAATTAGGTATAATATGTAATTGATAAGCTACAAAAAGAGTACTGTTGGTGCATATTCTGTAACAACAGCTTAATAGTTTGTTTATTTAGTCTTTGGATATTTTGTATTGGGCTTAGCTTATTGGTTAGTAAGTTTATTGTTGTAATGGGCTTGGAGAATGGCCTAGCCCAGTAGGAAGCCCAGTTCACAAACATGTGGTATATAAACATGTTTTGTGATTAGGGTTAGTATTATTCTTGGAGGCTAGAGAGAGAAAACGTAGAGAGAGGGTGAGAATTCGAAATTAGGGGTTTAGAAAGATCACATAGAGAGGCTGTGAGGTCTTGAATTGATTGTAAAACTGATTGTTTGGATAATCAATAGAAGACCCGTTTGATTGTGAATTCTGTTTTCTACTCGTTTCTATGATATTCTGATCAAGAGGATTCCGCACTCTTGATTGGATTGACAATTCTGTGAAGATCCATACGACAAGGGGACCTACACGTACATATTATACATGAAAAACCCTAACCTCATTTATTTGACACTTTCATATAGAGTCGAAGTGTGAAAAGATTTCATTAAAAAGAAAACCTTAAGTAATAAGATTACTCAACGGAATCAAAAGATGATGATGGAAGTAGTCTCAAGGTTGCGATCGAAGACATAAGCTATGACTACGGTGATAAGGTGGTGACGATAAGATGGTGGCATCTATGGCGGCTTGGAGTCCAAGGTCACTCAAACTTAACACTTTCGCTTATACTATACATAATCTATAAATAAAATGCAAAATGCGACCCTAAAGAACCAAACTCGTTGATACAATATATAAACAGAGAGAAAAATCCATCCATATATGGTAAAATTCAGCTACTACCACTCATATTTTATCTTTTACCTAATATATACCGTCAATCACCCAACCAAACAATGTATCTCCATTCAAATTGTGAAAAACTACCTACGATAAACTTTGTATTATTTAAATTGTGAAAAACTACCTACGATAAACTTTGTATTATACAACAGTACGTTATTGGGGACAAAAATGTCTCATACACCTCCCTTAATTTGAGCATCCCTCGCCACTTAAGTGAACGAGACCGTTATGTATAATAATGTGCATCCCTCTCGATACCGAAGTAATCGAGACCGTAAAGTATGTAACTTAACAATACCCCGTCGGGTGGTGTACTACTCCTATGGCGCTATAATTGTTAAGGTGGGCTAGCTAAGTTAATGACAAGTAGCATGTATATATTCTAGCATAAACCAAAGCATAACAAATAGCATGTATGGCGGATTGAGTGAATAAATATGTTTGTGTGATTTGTGTATTTTAGTAAGTTAAACATGTTACACCCAAAAGTGCATTAAAGCAAAAAAAGGGTCAAGTGTACTCACAATATGGCACAAGCTTTCCGATTATCCGTGAGTGACGAGTTATTGGAGAATAAGAATTAAATGGTAAGGTTACATGATGTTTAGGAAGTGATGAGATTCGGGATTTAGAAATTAAGTATGAAAAGTATGTATACCAAAATAATGTCTAGTTCTAAGAGCTCGTTTATGACACCATATCAAGTGGTTTCATAGGTCCCAAATTGCCCATTGGAATCATAACAAGTAACTTAGAATCTTAGATATCTTAGCCTAAGTTTATGACGAACAATCATGACTCGATTGTCATCATAAATTCAGCCATGTTTTATATAGATACATATAGTTCATATAGTAATAATAACATCTTAAAACTAAGTTCAATCATAGATTATCATGTAGTATCATGTATGCCAAGCATGGAGGTTAAAACCTCATTATCTGATACACCACTACACAAACCATCACGAAGATGGTTCGGAGGGTCATGAATAACAAGAAAGTAAATCTATTCTAGCAAGTCACAAGAGTGTTCACAAGGTTCAAATGAAGGAGTGGAACTTGGTTTGGAAAGCCAAAGCTTCCATTTGTTCACACTTCACAAGTCACAAATTCATCATATGGAAGATGATGTCTTGTGTTTGCTTTCATTATTCAAATACCATGTATAAACTGTAAGGACTCTCAAAATTATCCTAAAAATACCCATAAGTTCAAACCCGAGCCCTGAAACCCTACCATACAAGAAAAACCAAGAAAAACAAAATATAGGGTCTCAGGCGGGCCGCGTAAGGGATAAGGCACATCTTACGCGGGCCGCGTCAACATTGGGTTGACCGGATAAGCATAACCGTGCCACATGTCGACCATCTGGTAACCTACGTATGACTAGTCAACCCTACTCGTAGACTGGGCGGCCACGCGGGCCGCGTAAGGTTAAGCTTAAGGCTTACGCGGGCCGCGTAAGACCTCAATTTTACCTATAAATAGCCCTTCACCTGCACAATCCACTGGTGTCGATAAAATCTTTCAATTTCGAATTCTCAATGCTCTGAGGTCGAAATTACTTCAATATTAGTGTAGTGCTGCTCCGATACTTGGTATTAACTCGATCGCTATTACGATTCATTTTCCGATCGATCAATGTACTCAATGGATGTTTAAGTGCTGCCCACATTAGGGTTATGCTTTGTCATTAGTCGTGATTCCGATGGATGTTTAAGTAATTATACTTTGTCATTCGTTGTGAATCCGATGGATGTTTAAGTATCGCACTTTGTCATTCGTTGTGAGGGTTGATCTCGTGAGTTATCGTAAATGCTGTATTGATTACTAAACCAGAATTGTATGTCTGTTATTAAATTAGGTTATCAGGCTAAATCAGTAGGCTAAACTCTGTTAAAATTAAATCTGCAAGGTGAGTCATTCTCTTTTTATCAACTATTTTACAATACCTCAAATTATTTTCAAAAGTTATAATTACAGGGACTAAGTCGTGGATATCTTGAATCACTGGCTAGTGGGGTATTGTGCACATTACTAATTTTCTCCCAGTTAGGTTCATTGACCTACTAGGGATAATCATCACTATTTAGGTACATTGACCTAATAGTGGTATGACCATCGTCACCATTGTGACTTGTCACCATTGTGACAGAGCGCCAGATAAAAAAAATAAGATAGAAGCCATTGTAATCGCTCTTATGCTATAATTAATAACTATGCATCATTATGCAAAATAGAATGATTCACTCAGTATTTCCCGCTGACAAAACCTTTTTCAAACATGCTTCAGGTGATCTGTTATGATCTAGGAAAAGTGCCATAAAGCACTACAAGCTCAAGGAAGTGGCTCAGTATAAAATAAAGAAACATGTTTTGTAAAAATAAAAGATTTCTTTTTGAAATCAAACGATTGTAAATTACCGGGTTTTATCCCGAGTTGTGAAATAAAATAATCGGGAAATATTTTTGCATTTAAAAAGATCCTGATGAAAACTTCCGCTGTCAAACTCAATTAATTAAATACCACGGGATTTCTGTCCCGCGGCTCCTGAAACGGGTCAAACCGGGTCGGGGGCCGTGACAGAAAAAGGTGGTATCAGAGCCACTGATCGAGCCACTGATTTAAGCCAATTAAGTATTTAGAAAATACTTAATTTTTTATTAATTGCTATTTTATGATTATGTGTATTATCTGACTAATTGTGTACAGTATGGGCAGATCTTTATATGCTAGCCAATGTAGCAATTAATGCAAATCCTTAAATATTTTGACTCAAAATTTTAGCACCTTTATTATCTACAGTCTATAAACCGTATTCAGTAAGTAAATAAATTTACAATAAAACCTAGTATGTTTTCATATTTGGTTGTTTCATAGTTAGCCAATATAAAATAATATTTAAAAGTTTCTATAAAATTTTGTTATGATTTTTAACTTAATAATTGTGTGTATTTTGCTAAACAGCATGAGTGACTTGTCTAACGCCCTCCAGAATTTAAATCTCTGTCCAGTAAGAATAGAGGTTTCCAGAGATTTCAATAGGTATATTCCAGACATAGAAGAACTTATAGAATTCAACGTTTTACCTCTCGAGAAACTCAAGTCTAAGAAAATGGAAATTGGGGAAAGTTCTAGACAAATTGAGGAGTTACCATCTCAGGAAGAGCTAGATTTTATATTGACAAACTATAATATCATTAAGCCTGTTAATGAAAATGTTTTTATTCACTCTCTTGAAACACAACTACCAATGAACTTAGAACCAGCTAATCCAAACCCTTCAATCCACTGGCAAATAGACGAATGGTTGACTAATGAAATACAGTTACAAAACAATCCCTATAAGCTTTTTCCTCAAATTAATCCAGAACCTTTACCAAATTTCCCAATGAGTAATGAGAATATGGCTGAACTCCGCCACTTTGACGAAGAACTAAGGGATGCTGAGAATAGGATCCAAGAGATTGGGGGACAGATCTCTTGGAAATACGATGAGAGGGAACACCGTTACTAGAATATCATTTGACAAAGGATAGGGAATTTATGGAACTGTGGTTATGTAATAGTAATAGTAAAATCAGTATGCGTAAAATAAATAATAAAACGGGTGTATATAGAAGCATAATCTATAAAACAAATGAAATTTTAGAAAAGTTACAGTTTTGTTTGTATATTCGTTTACGTGACCATGTGCAATTAATTGTGACATTAGATTATTTCTTTTATACTAATTATTTATCTATAAATTAGATATCAGATGGAAAACGCTAATAATGAACCAGTTAATGAGGTTAATCAATCTGAGCAACAACCGGGGGATCAATATATGACTAGGCAGGATATAGAAAATATCGTTGCTCAAGGGATAGCCAACGCTATTCCAGCAATAGTTACTCAAGGGATAGCCAACGCTATTCCAGCAATTATTGCTGCTATTAAAAATCCAATCGAACCTCAACAAATCATTCCAAGCAAACGTATTTCTTAAGATAACTTCAGTAATAGTGTAAACGGAGGCAATGATCATGTTAATCATGATAATGAACCACGGCAAGCTCCTCCTCCTAAGAAAATGAAAGCCACAACACCTGGTTGCACTTTCAAAGAATTTCTTGCTTGTAAACCCACTGAGTTTGCAGGCAATGAAGGAGCGACTGCGGCACTGCGTTGGTTAGAGAAAACCGAGGCAGTAATTGCCATAAGTAAATGTGCTCAGGATGATCAGGTCATGTATGGGTCAAACCTTTTCAAAGAAGGGGCGCTAGAATGGTGGAATACGGTGTTACAAGCAAAAGGAAGAAGGATGGCGTATGCTATGAACTGGGAAGAATTTAAGAGATTTGTAGAAAGAAAATTCTGTCCTGAGTATGAAAAGGAACAAATGACAAATAAGTTTCTAACCCACCGGTGTCACACCCCAACCAATGGCGGAAACATCGGGATGAGACGAAGTGTGAAGATTGCTAGAGACATCATAACGCTAAATTGTGACAATAGAATTAAAGATAAATTGATTTCCTTCATAAATAAATGTTACAATACAAGAAATTTGAAGTACAACATGTTAAATACAAAAGAACAATACGACAACAATTATGACTTTTATACAACGTATTTAATCTAAACGTCTATATGTGTATCTAGGTATCAACGCTACTTCATTTCATGGCATCATCATCCTCAACCTGTAACATGTTTAAAATAAAGTTCAATGCAAAAGCAAAGGCGAGTATACAAGTTTGGTACGTACATAACAAAAGATAAGTTTTGAACAATTCCTCATAGCAAGCATGTGATTCAAGATAAACATAAAAACATGGTATGTGTCTAACATATCAAACCAAGAAAACGCAATATGCTCATGACATAACCACAAGTTACGGGCGGCGGGTCGTTAATCCTATAGCGCTACATATGTCACGGTTTGGCTCGTACGAAGTTAATGATAAGTTCAACACATAAGTTTCACCCAAGTTTAAAGTATCAAGCCATCACGTATACAAGCATGTTAATAGGAATGTTCATGTGTTTAAGCAAAATGTTCATGTGTAAGTTTGTTGATAGGTAAACATGTTACACCCCAAAAGTGGTAAAAGTAAAAGGGGAAAATACGAGTATACTCACAGTATTGCTAAGTTTTCCGATTATCCAAGTGTTGACGAGCGTAAGAGATTAGGAGAATGGAACACCGAGGTCACCCTATATGGGCAAACGATGGTGCATGAGTAAACGGAATTTTGACGGAGGATTTGAAGTAGAATTTAAAGTATAGCTAGACGATGGATAAGTATATATATATTTGTTTTACATATATATATTTTGTATAGTTTAAGTAAAGATTTTAATTTAGGTTTATCAAAGCATTATAGTAGTGTTGTCAAAAATAAATATACATTTATATATATTTTATAGAAATTTACTAAATCCATTAGGCTCCGTTTTATAAAATTAATGTGTTTCGTTCCACGGAATTTTACGAAAAACGGGCAGAGTTTCCTCTGTTTTTGGACGATCCCGACAACACAAGTTGTCGATATTTTTGTCAAAACTCCACAATCAACGAAACACCAAATATTTATATGAGTTATATAACGAAAATGAGCGTTTTTACACAAGTTTCCAAAGCACGATTAGTGAACAAATTCATGTAACGAATGGTTCGCGATTAAACAGTAACTATATATAAAATCAATAATAATAAAAGTAAATAGCGTTGTTTAAGATTTTACCAAGTCTTGGTTCGACAGTTGACCAGCAGTTGACCGAGTTGACTGCTGTTGACTTGTGTTGACCGAACCCGAGCCGAGACCTAAAACAGAATCGGCGTGAGCTGAACCGAGAACCAAAACTGAGCCAAGACCCGAGCCAAACTTGAACCCACATCTTTGATTAAGCTGAAACTGAAACCCGACCCGCTGACCCAAACCGCGACCTGGAACTTTCTAGTGACGGTTGATGACTGAGCCCGAAACAAAACAAGATCCAAACAGAATCAAAGCTAACCTGAACTGAAAACACTGAAACGATGTCGACCGGAGTTAGTTAACGCTGGCTGGGTCTCGAACCGGAAACCGGAGCATGTACCGAATCCACAACTGAACCGGAATTAAGCTGAAACCAATACCTGAATCGAAATAATCCGAGATAACACCGCCAATGCCGCCGCGACGCCGGTCGTCGGACCAAGTATCGCCGCCGCCGCGCGTCGTCACCGGCTTCCTCTTTTCGCCTCCCGATTTCTCTCTCTCTTCCGTCGGTTGATCTAAAACGCGAGCGTGGGTGAAACAGTTCAACGGAATGGATGGTCCAGGGGTGTGTGTCACCGGAGCAGGAGTGGGGAGGTGTGGGTGTGGCGTAACAGGTGGGGATGGAGGGGTTGTTCGTCGCCGGAAGTGACTCCGGTTGCCGGAGCCGGCTGTATCCAGACGAGAGAGAGGGATCGAGAGAGAAGGAGCAGGGATTTGAGTGTGTTGCTTTTGAGTTGCAGACAAAAGGAAACAGGGTAAAGGAACATTATAAGCGGCTGATCTAAGAGTGAAGAGATAGGGTTTTCACTCTTAAATAGGTAGGGTTTGATTAGTGAATTTGCACAAATGGTCCTCATGGTTTAACTAACTAATTTATTTATCATACTCATATATATATATTTTTAAAGAAAGTTAACTTTATAATACAAACTAACTAGGTTAGTTTACTAACTTAAAATCTAACGAGTCTAACTAGAGTATGATAAAAATAAATTTTTAAATGGCAAAATTAATTAATTTAAACAATGGGTAAATAACCATATTTATAATGAGTTGAATAAAGATAAAGATTTTTCGACGATTAATTAATCGAATTAACGAGATGATGAATACTAGGATACAAAGTTTCTAAAAATAGGAATATGAACAATGGTTTCTAAAAAATAGAAAGTTATGAAAACGCGGGGCGTTACAACCGGATGGTGGATGTAGATTGTCGAAGGTATACTACGACATTCTTCGAGTATGCTAGAGTGGTACCAACGCTGGCTTCGCCAGAGCCGGTACTTATTTCTCGTTATATTTGAGGATTGATTTCCGAAATCCGTAATATCGTCAAGGCTGCGAAACCTCGCACGATTGATGATGCGGTGGATTTAGCCAATACTCTGACTGACGAACTAGTACGGACAAGAGAAGAAAATAGAAGAAAAGAAGTAGCCCAAAAGATTACCCAAGGATTCCGTCCGGGTAACTATAACAATTTCAAGAAAGGAGGGAATGGGCAATCTTCTACTAGCCCATTTTGCAATTTTTGCAAAAGAAAGCATTTTGGAAGATGCAAAGGATATTGCAATTTTTGCAAAATTCCGGGGCATCAAGAAGAAGACTGCAGGAGGAAGAAATTTTCAGTCTGCTACAACTGTGGAGAAACTGGACATCTTAGGCCAGATTGTCCAAAATTGAACAAACCATCTGACAATAAAGCTAAACCTGCAGAAGGAGCAAAAAGGAATGTAAGAGCTTTCCAACTGACTGCTCAGGAAGCAGAACTCATTCCAGATGTGATAGCCGGTACGTTCTTAGTTCACAACGTTTACACAAAAGTATTATTTGACTCTGGTGCAAACCAAAGTTTTATAAATACTTCATTTTGCCAAACTCTTAACTTACCTTTAATCAGCATTAGGCAAATTTCTACAGTAGAAACGGCAGATGGGAATTCAGTTAAAATAAATAAGATTCTGCAAAATGTAGAAATAGAACTTTTAAGTCATAAATTTTCTACAACCCTATTATCTATGAAATTAGTTGAATTCGATGTTGTGATAGGAATGGATTGGTTAGTAAACAACCATGCTCGAATTATCTGTGATAGGAATTCCATATAAATTTGTGTACCACTGGAGAAGTAATAATGATTACATAAAGTTCATATCAGTAATGAAAGTTGCTAATTATGAACGAAAGCAAGGAATAGTATATATGATTTCAGTAATCATTAATACTAAAGATAAAGAACTTAAGGAAATTTCTGTAGTTTCAGAATATCCAGAAGAATTACCAGGATTACCACCAGATAGAAAGGTAGAATTTAGGATTCATCTAATTCCAAGAACTATACCGATAGCCAAGGCATCTTATCGGTTAGCACCCACAGAAATATTAAAACTGAAAAAGCAATTAGATGAATTATTAAGTAAAGGTTTCATACAACCTAGTTTATCCTCGTGGGAGGCACCAGTTTTGTTTATTAAGAAAAAGGATGGTTTGATGAGAAAGTATATTAATTACAGGAAATTAAATAAGGTTACAAATAAGAATCGATACCCATTACCTAGAATTGATGATCTATTCGATCAATTCTAGGGAGATAGATATTTTTCTAAGATCGACTTACGTTCCGGATATCATCAATTGAAAGTACAAGAGGAAGACATATCTAAAACTGCTTTCAGAACTAGTTATGGTCATTACGAGTTTACAGTCATGCCCTTCGGATTAACGAATGCACCTGCAGCATTCATGGACATGATGAATAGGATCTGTAAACCGTATTTGGATAAATTTGTAATTATCTTCATAAATGATATACTTATTTATTCAAAAAGTCAGAAAGAACATTGTCAGCACTTGCATGCACTCTTAACTTTGTTAAGAAAAGAGAAGCTGTACGCCAAATTCTAGAAGTATGAAATTTGGTTGCCATAAGTGCAATTTCTAAGTCATATGGTGAATCATGAAGGTATTCACGTAGATCCTGCTAAGATAGCAGCAATTATCAAATAGAAGGTTCCGCAATCAGCAATGGAAATTAGGAGTTTTGTAGGTTTAGCCGGATACTATAGACATTTTAATTAAGGATTTTTCAAGATAGCTATACCATTAACTAAGCTAACCTGTAAAACAGTTAAAGTTTGAATGGGGACCTAAACAAGAAGAAGCCTTTAGGATCTTAAAGCATAAATTAACAAAATCTTAGCCTTACCAGAAGGAACTGAAGATTTTGAAGTATACGGTAATGCTTCAAAGCTAGGAATTGGATGTGTGTCAATGCAACGCAAAAAGGTAATTTCGTATGTTTCAATACAGTTGAAAAAGTACGAAGAAAATTTTATGACTCATGACTTAGAAGTAGGAGCCATAATTTTTGGCCTTAAGATTTGGAAACATTATCGGTATGGAAGTAAGTTTACTGTCTATACGGATCATAAGAATTTAAGATATATATTTGGGCAAAAAGAATTAAACATGAGGCAAAGGAGATGGATGAAAATTCTAAGTGACTACAACTGTGATATTTAGTATCACGAAGAAAAGGCTAAAGACGAATAGAGATCGCCAGAAGATTATACAGATAATAGACGAAAGCCGTTGGAGTTTCAAGTTGGAGACAAAATACTATTGAAAGTATCTCCTTGGAAAGGAGTTGTTGGATTCGGTAAATAAGGAAAGCTAAGTCCCAGGAAAGTTAGCTGGAGTACATGATGTATTTCATGTATCCAATCTCAAGAAATGCTTATCAGATGAATCTTTGATAGTACCTCTTCAAGATATAGAGGTAAATGAAAATTTTAAAATTTTTGAGAAACCTCTTCAAATAGAAGACAAAAAGATCAAGTTTCTCAAACACAAACGACTAGTGCTGGTCAAAGTCAAGTGGGATTCAAGGAGAGAACCCGAATACACTTGGGAGTTAGAATCAGAAATGAAGCGAAAATATCCTCACTTGTTCCAATAAATCTCGAGGACGAGATTTTAATTAAGGTGGGGAGAATGTAAGGACTCTCAAAATTATCCTAAAAATACCCATAAGTTCAAACCCGAGCCCTGAAACCCTACCATACAAGAAAAACCAAGAAAAACAAAATATAGGGTCTCAGGCGGGCCGCGTAAGGGATAAGGCACATCTTACGCGGGCCGCGTCAACATTGGGTTGACCGGATAAGCATAACCGTGCCACATGTCGACCATCTGGTAACCTACGTATGACTAGTCAACCCTACTCGTAGACTGGGCGGCCACGCGGGCCGCGTAAGGTTAAGCTTAAGGCTTACGCGGGCCGCGTAAGACCTCAATTTTACCTATAAATAGCCCTTCACCTGCACAATCCACTGGTGTCGATAAAATCTTTCAATTTTGAATTCTCAATGCTCTGAGGTCGAAATTACTTCAATATTAGTGTAGTGCTGCTCCGATACTTGGTATTAACTCGATCGCTATTACGATTCATTTTCCGATCGATCAATGTACTCAATGGATGTTTAAGTGCTGCCCACATTAGGGTTATGCTTTGTCATTAGTCGTGATTCCGATGGATGTTTAAGTAATTATACTTTGTCATTCGTTGTGAATCCGATGGATGTTTAAGTATCGCACTTTGTCATTCGTTGTGAGGGTTGATCTCGTGAGTTATCGTAAATGCTGTATTGATTACTAAACCAGAATTGTATGTCTGTTATTAAATTAGGTTATCAGGCTAAATCAGTAGGCTAAACTCTGCTAAAATTAAATCTGCAAGGTGAGTCATTCTCTTTTTATCAACTATTTTACAATACCTCAAATTATTTTCAAAAGTTATAATTACAGGGACTAAGTCGTGGATATCTTGAATCACTGGCTAGTGGGGTATTGTGCACATTACTAATTTTCTCCCAGTTAGGTTCATTGACCTACTAGGGATAATCATTACTATTTAGGTACATTGACCTAATAGTGGTATGACCATCGTCACCATTGTGACTTGTCACCATTGTGACAGAGCGCCAGATAAAAAAAATAAGATAGAAGCCATTGTAATCGCTCTTATGCTGTAATTAATAACTATGCATCATTATGCAAAATAGAATGATTCACTCAGTATTTCCCGCTGACAAAACCTTTTTCAAACATGCTTCAGGTGATCTGTTATGATCTAGGAAAAGTGCCATAAAGCACTACAAGCTCAAGGAAGTGGCTCAGTATAAAATAAAGAAACATGTTTTGTAAAAATAAAAGATTTCTTTGTGAAATCAAACGATTGTAAATTACCGGGTTTTATCCCGAGTTGTGAAATAAAATAATCGGGAAATATTTTTGCATTTAAAAAGATCCTGATGAAAACTTCTGCTGTCAAACTCAATTAATTAAATACCACGGGATTTCTGTCTCGCGGCTCCTGAAACGGGTCAAACCGGGTCAGGGGACGTGACATAAACTGAATTAAAATGGGTGTTTGAACCCAAAACTTTGATGGAAATCACTTCAACACAAACCCACAAACATGGACTAAGTTGTGAGCTTGGTGGGAACAAGATTCCACCAAGTTTCTATAAAAACATGAAGATACAAAAAGATAAAAACAAGCAGAATTTAAAGTGCACTTTGGACCTAAAAAATGGTGAGGTTTCACCTTAGTTTGCGCAAGAAAACTTGTGAAAACATTCCTAGAGATTATCCAAGTGTTTTAGAAGAAGAAATGAGAAGAAAATATTAGAAGAAGTGAGTTAAAACTCACTTAGAATGGCTAGAACTTTCTGCTCAAAACTTGCTGAAAATTTAGTGAATTAGAGAGTGTTTTGGAGTATTTAAAATGTTGGTAAAGTGGAAAAATGAATGTGGAAGTGTTGTATTTATAGGGGAGTAATTAGGGTTTGAGTTAGGTGAGTATTAAATAGGGTTAGTTGGGAGTTAATCCATTAAAAAGCAAAAATATTCGGCCAATAGATGGCTGAAAATGAATGTTGTAGCTGAATAATCGGCCATTTATGTCCATTTTTGGGACCTATTTGATGACTAATCTATTAACTTTAAAAGGGGAGATGATAGTAAAAGAAAAAGGGACTAAAGTGGCTGCCATATTTCCGATCGCAAGGCTGGACAACCTTTATTTATTTTTTATTTTTTTGACATTTAAGATGTATATTTGAGGTGTTTGTTATGTATTTATGATGTATGAATGTATAATCAACATGTGTCATGGCCTATTATGTGAAATAAATATGTTTTAAGTGAATGAAATAGAAGATAACATGTGATTAACACACCAATCGAGTGACAAAAATATATAAGTTAGTCTTATAATTGAATGATCAAGCATTTGTATGTATGGAAGGTTTAATATTACGAATACGCGATAGTTGTTTACGAGTTAAACCTTCGTTTATGAGAATTATGAATCATGTATCAAACGAATGTATGTATCAAGGTATAAACATGTATAAATAATGTATATATCACATAAAAGATCAATTTTAGTACCATCAAAGTCTCGGATTTACAATGGTTCGAAATGAGAAACGATTACAAACGAAACGAGTTTCCGAAAATAGAATTACGATTCAATCTTTCTAAAAACAGAAAGCTGCAAAAAAGCGAGACGTTACAAGCAAAGACAAACCCTTTAAACACCTTGTGAGGAGAAGTATTGAGTTCAAGTACCACAAACAAAAAAGTAATTTGTAATTCAAAAAAAAGTGAGCCTACTAACGCCTCAACCTCATTTTCCACTTTGTTTTCTCCCCTGAATTAAATTAGAGGCTCGATGAAAAAAAAAATCCATGTGTTCCACTTTTTTAGTCAACCAAACATTCTTTTACACAATCTTCTAATTTATATATATTATATTAATGGCTATTGGATAATGAAACCTTGTGAAACAAAAAAAAAAGTGGGTGATAGCTCATTCCTATGTGGCATTAATGTGGAGTAAAAAAATATGAAACGTTAACACATAGCCTAAGCGTTAGACTTCAAACCGCAAAAGGATCATATGGCATAAAGGTACTAGTCTCAAAAGAAAGATTATATGTCAAATTGAGATTATGAGAGAGAATTTTAGGTGAATAAAATGGCGGAGATCATAAAGGAAGTGTCCTTTTTATGGTCAAAAATTGGTTTAAAATTGTCAATTTAAGTTGGAATAGATAGGCTGAGTTTAACATTTACATAATATAAATTTACAACAAGCTGAGACATTGGGTGTTGTACACCATGTTTTAGGGGTTTTTAAAAAAAAATTGATATTTCACTTACAACTCAAAACTACTTGATTATAAACCAATGATTTGCAATGGATCGAATAGGGCCTATAAAATTTCCTATGAAAGCCTCATTTTCATTGGTGTATTTTAAATTAGATTACTAACCTATCTGTTATCCTCAATTTTATGTTTCAAAGTTTTAATACTATGGTTTATTTGCCATTTGATATGGTACTGTTTGAGATTTTAACCAGGCTAAATGCTAGATCAATTGATCGCTATAAATGTGTATCCAGAGAATGACGTGACAGCCTATCATCCTTTGAGTTTCTTCTTCATCATTCTACCTATGTTGAAAATTATCTGGTAATATCTTATTGTTGTATAATCGTTATCATTCTACCAATTTTGTTCGTATTAATCTCATATTTTTTACATTTATGGACTCAGGATTTTCTAATTTCTTTGAGACGAAGGCTTCTATGTCGGCAATGAGCATTATGCAGAATTTTGGCCTCGTGAACAGCTTCAGAAATACGATTTTGTAGATGAGAATTAGTAGTTTCGTACTTTGAATTTGTGTGTTTTTGCTTTGGAATAATCCGTGGTTGTTTTTATTTTCAATAATAATATAAGTTTTATGTTTTGTTTTATTAAAAACATTTAATCACCCTTTTCATTTTATAATATGCAAATATAAATGACATTGTCTTAATAAATGACATATATGAACATTCACATTGAAAGTTAAGTATATCGTCACGTAATTTATAAAAATAAACCGCTATACTTAAAATAATATACATGATTATTAACTAATAAAATAAAACAACTCGTGGGTACCACGGGTGATAACCTAGTAATTTATGAATAAAATGCAAAATGCGACCCTAAAAACCAAACTCGTTGATACAATATATAAACAGAGAGAAAAATCCATCCATATATATGGTAAAATTCAGCTACTACCACTCATATTTTATCTTTTACCTAATATATACCGTCAATCACCTAACCAAACAATGTATCTCCATTCAAATTGTGAAAAAACTACCTAGGATAAACTTTGTGTTATTCAAATTGTGAAAAAACTACCTACGATAAACTTTGTATTATACAACAGTACGTTATAGGAGACAAAAATGTCTCGTACACCTCCCTTAATTTGAATATGATGTTTGATTGCTTGTTTTATATATTCTGCTCCATAAATTTTTAAATATATAGTTGTTTGTCTTCTTCGATCACAAGGAAAAAAAATATTAACATTGTGTTTGCATTCTTTTTGTTTTTCATAAGATCCAAATTAGATAGATATAATACTTTGGCCAACTTGCAGGGCCGGCTTTGAGGATTCAGGTGCCCTGTCCGAGCTCGAAAAAATGTGCCTCTTAAAGAATTCAGGTGCCTTGTCCGAGCTCGAAAAAATGTGTCTCTTAGGCCTTAACGGAATTAACGCCTAAATAATCGACAAAGTTTCTAACAAATTAACGCCTAAATAATCGACAAACAACGCCAAATAACACCCAAATAATCAACACTTAACGCCAAATAATACCTAACTAAATAACTAATCAACAACTGACACCAAATAAAACACAAATAATTATAGCACATATTTTCGTATTCTTTTATTTTATTTGTAACACATCATTCTTCAATAAACGTTTCGAGTTATCTTTTATATATATTCCATTTAATTTTTATAAAAATATTAAATAAATTTAAATAACTAAATCATTTCTATAAAAATATTTTACAATTCTAAAGTTTGAATAAATGATTTGTATTAAGTTTAAAACTTGTTTGAAAAATATTAGAAACCACAGGGACTGTTATTGTCAAGTCCATAAAACTTTCAAAACATAACAATCAAAACCCGCTTTACGGGCCTTCTTCCTCAGCGGGATTCCAGCAGGTTTCCGGCAACCCCGAAGCCGCTAATCGGATTCGTTCATTTGTTTCTTTTCCGTCAACCTTTATTGTAAAAACTCGTGTTTTGGAAGTCAAAGTACAAGTCAAAGTCAAAGTCAAAGGAAGAAAAGATTGCTAATTGCGATCTGTCACTCCTTGCTTAATTATTGATTGTACTTCTTGACTTATAAGCAATTTCTTTAATTTGTGTACTTTAGTTGTATTATGTGGAGTATCTATAATAATCGCAGTTTAATCACATGTTAATCTTGATCTATCGCTAATCGCATCGCAACTTGAACCTACGGTTCTGAATATTGTTTTACGTATGTGTGCTATTTATGTGTTACTTGTGCATGTTTATATTATGTTTGTGTTGATTAATTGAAAACGCAATCGCAACTCTATCGCAACGCAATCGCATCGCGAACTATAAACGTAAGTTTATTTATGTTGTTATAGGTTGGTTATATTATTTGTGTGACTATTAATTAAATCTATCGCATCGCTTAATCGACACTCGCTTAAACGCATCGCAACGCTCAACGCACGAAACGAAACATCAAAACTCAACTCACCGGAGACGTTCGATCGAATGACCATTCGATCGAATGGTCATCCGTATGGATGACCATCCGATCGGACTGCCATCCGATCCGTCACTCTGCACCGCCTTTCCACTTTTGTCACCTATAAATAGCACTTGTCACATCATGAACAGTGATGTGACAGCTCTCTCTCGACCCTTCGACTTCTCAGGCCATTTTCTCTCGATTCCTCGCGATTCTTGTAAGTTTCTACCTCAAATCTTGTACATCTATCATCTACACACACATCTTCATCTTTTTCACCGTTAAATCTCAACTTTTAACCATGAAATCCAACTGATTTGGGCTGTTCTAGGATGATGTTATCATGGGATTCTTATGAACTTCAAGATTTGACCTCATTCCACCAAGAACAACTCAGATCTAAGAGATTTCAACATGTTTAAACAATGATTTCGCCTAAATCTAAACATTTTCAGGATTTAAAAGAATTGAAAAATGTTTTCATAACTTTCTTTCAACTCTTTTACACTTTTACACTCAAACCGATAGAATCGGAGGTCATTTGGGCCTTCCACTCATTCTCTAGTGAAGTGTCGGTCTGAGAACTTATTCCTATCAAAGAGACAGCCGATTCACGGGTTGAACATGAACAACCGTACTGAACAATTAACTGGTCAGACTGGGGTGATTCCCGTCCGATCTGATGACTTGGGCTTGATGGAGTTCCCGTTGTTTAACACGTTGTCATACCGTCTCGGTCAAAACGCAACTTTTTCAAACTTAGCAAAATAATTCAAGTTTCAAACGATCAGGTTGTGGAACGGATTGCCGTCCGATCGGATTGCCATCCGATCGAACGACAATCCGATCGGATGACTTGTGGTCTAAACACTTAATCAAATTTTACAAAATTTCAATAACCAAACAAATGGTCATCCGATCGGACGACCATCTGATCGAATGACCATCCTGTTGTGAACTTGTTGTCTATGAAATGTCTCACTTGGAACGGATCGCCATCCAAGCGAACGGCCATCCGACCGGACGACCGTTCGATCGAACGACCTGCAAGGTAGAGATACTTCTCTGATTTTAAAATGCTACAACGAAAACTTCAAAGTCATCATACACAAACACATCCATCCCAAACGAATGACAATCCGACCGAATGGCCATCCGACCGGATGACCATCCGTCCGGATTGTCATCCGATCGAATGACTTTTATTCACTCCGTTCATGAGACACCGTTAACGCACCGTTCCATCGCTTATACTATCGTTTTGTAATCAGGCTAATCTCTTAGCGCTCCCTTCAATCCAAGAGAGTGTTTATTTACTAAACACAATCTGTGAGTATACTCAAACCCTTTTTGCTTTATGCACTTCTGGGTGTTACATACGTTACTTATTCAAATCACAATCGACACACAACGCAAACACTTTTATACGCTCACTGATATGGCATGTTCTACGTATTACTCGATGAATGCTTGTATGTTATGTTTACACAGTGATTGTTGCCTGACACCTTAACAACGATAGTACTATAGTTTGGACTCAGCACCTGTCACGGACAGGGGTTGTTAAGGGCTTTACTTCACGTGTCACAGTGGTGATATGTGTTGCGCATTCTACAACTCGCAGTCACGTCTGTGCATATTTCATTGTCAATAACCTACTAGCTTCACTTTGCTACATGTTACATGCTGGTTATGCGTAAACAATTTTTCGCCATCTATTATACTATTAAACTTGTATGCTCACCTTTACATTATGTGTATTGACCTCTATTTTAACGTATGTGACAGGTGTCTGAGATGCTAGGATGCTTGCTATGTGGAATCAATGTAGGAAGAGTCTAGAAACGAACAATTTATATTTATGAGTTGTCGAAACAGCTTTTATTTGTCTTTGAGATATTAGGTCTGTAATAATTAATTTGCTGAATATGTTATGGTATGGGAAGCAACTTAAAAGTATTTGGTAATATTAGTCGTTATGGATTTCTCCTGGACAATCTGTTTCGCTCAGTGCCTCACCCCGATGTTTCCGCCATCGGTTGGGGTGTGACATATTGGTATCAGAGCCATAACTATAGGGAATTAGGCAAGACTCGACCTAGTCCGGGTCGATGTCTTAGAAACGAGCTAGTCTATAGTCTAAATACCAACAGACCGCCTTGTGCGAACCCGGTAGGAGTTCCGCATAAGCCTATTTCTGTTATTCGATCGAATCACAACTATATTCTATCCGCCTTTCCTAAGGCTGGAATAGTATCACTCTGCCTTTCCTAAGGCAGGCACACCGCACGCTATTTTCGAAAATGAACGAATGATTAGATCGAGACTAGGTGTGAAAACCGCAAACTCTCGATTGGATCGCTTTTCGATGCGATTTTTACTATAAACACGGGAATTTACGTTGAATCAGGAGTGAAATCCATACTTCGACGGAATTCTTCTTTTTAATCTCATGATTCTACCACTCAAACAGAAACGTAGTCGCTAAGTTAGGGGTGAAACCTGATCCTTGATGGCTCGTTCCGCTCTCTATTTTGGTTTTACAAAACTCTCACCAAAGTCTCGATGGATTCCAACGACTCGAGTTGCGTGAATAACCGAAAGGATTTGTGCCGTTCAACGTATGCCGGTGATAGAGCATAGTCTATTAGGCCAAAGCGTGTACTCGAAGTACTTGAGAATAGTCGAATCACTTTGGGTAGTCGACGTCTATCAGCCGAAGACAATCTCTTCTCGATTTTATGTGTTTCGATTCTGAGCCCGCAACCACTGACTCTGTGATTTATTGTGATTTATCGCTTTTATGTGGAAATTTTTATGTGTTTTATGTGGTTTTACTTGTTATGTGTTTCAATTTTTGGTGATTTATACGCTTTTCGTTGTTTGCTTTGATCAACACGCACAACTCGCACTGCACATCTATCCCAATACGCTAATAAATCATTGTTACTCCATGACCAAATCGCATGTTATGTTACTCGCTTATGCTATACTACTCGCTATGCTACTTGCTGTGTACTCACTAATCACAATCGCTACTCTCGAACGCGCGAAACTTGAATGATAGGTGAATACGTGTGATATAAGTAGGTGAATACGTGCAAAATATAGTGTGACTTATGTGAACTACGTGCTTATGTGCCTACGTGCTTATGTGGTTTATGTGCTTACGTGACTATGTGCCTGCGTGTTTGAACGTGTTCTTGAGCTTTATTTAGTAGTGCGTATGAGGTGAGATTCGATTATATAGTGTTTGAGTCCATGGCAATGTCTGTTGCAGACAATGTCGTCATTTGGATCACGTTACTCTCGCGTCGCTCGCCGCAACCATGAGGACAAACGCATCGCTGCTTTAGTCGCTAAGCAAATGGCGAAAGTTATCCCACAAATCGTCAGTGAGCTTAACGAGAACGCCAACAAGTCCTCTGAGGAATCAAGGACTGACTCGCCTAAGGGTACTTTCAGCTTTAAGCAGTTTAAGGCCTGTGGCCCAAAAGACTTCACGGGCGAAGACGGACCAAGCGCAATGTTTCAATGGTTCGACTCAATCGAAGTTACGCTATGTCAAAGCGGATGTCCCGAACACCTACGAACTGTCAACGCAACTGGCATCTTCCAATCCAGAGCCCTGGGTTTGTGGACTGCCGAAAGGAACAGACGTGGGAATGATGCAGCCTATGGGCTTACATGGGATGAGTTGAAGGAACTCATGATGAAGGAATTCTGCCCACCCCACGAGCGCCAGAAGCTGGAAGACGAGTTCTGGAACATCAAGCAGGATGGTGGCGATAACGCCGGTCTGACAGCTCGCTTTAAGCAGCTAAGTATCATTTGTCCAAGCCAGGTGGCAACACCTGACATGACGATCAAGAAGTATATCCGAGCTTTACCGGATTGTGTTGCTGACTTCGTGCAAGCCGCGAAGACAACAACCATTGAAGAAACCTACCTACTCGCTGCCGAGATTAATGACAAGCGAGTTCTCGCTGGGTACTTCAAGAACACTCCGAAGAGTCTTCATCAAGCTACCGCCGCTCCCACCGCTGAAACCGTCGCACCGCAAGCTTCAAAGTCCTCCCGTCACAAGAGAAAGAACAACAACAGCAGTAGCAAGAATTGCGCTGTCACAGCCGCCGCTCCACTGCAAGCTATACCTGCTCAACCGCAACCTCAAAACCGCCAAGTAGCGGCACCGGTGACCAATGCACCGCCGGCCAAGCGTGCATATACTGATCCTCACCCGCTTTGCCCTACCTGTACCTATCATCATCCTGTGGGGATTGCATGCAGGTTTTGTGTTCACTGCAACATGTACGACCACTTTACTGCCAATTACCGTACTGGTCCACGCCAAGCTCCAGCTCAAGCCCAAGGTCAAGCTCCTGCACCAATAGCTCTCCTTCCTGCTCCCCAGGGCCAACAAGCAGCTCCTGCACCCGCGGTCCACACTAGAGCTTGCTTTGCATGTGGTGATACCAACCACTTTGCAAACATGTGCCCCAACAGAGTGGTGAAGCAAGAGCCCCAGCAGCCCGCGGACGTGCTTTCAACATCAACGCCCGCTAGGCTCAAGCGTTTATGAAGATATTTGTTCACACAAATTTAGTTTTAAAAATGGTTTTTCACCTAAAAACTAACTACACACACAAAAGGGCAAGTGTACCCATAGGGTGGTAATATAGCTAATCGGTAAGAACCGGATATCAATCCATGGATGCGGTGTCTCGATACTAAACTTTTGCTACTTTAAAGCCTTTTCAAATGATTGGTTTGATTTTTCTAACTTAGCATGCAAATAAATAAACTACGAAAAATTCTAACAAAGAACAATATCTAAGAAAGGGTTGCCTAAACTAAGTATCCACTAACTCACATGTGACAACAAAGGGGAAGGAGGTTGTGATGATGCAAGCTCTAAAATTAACTAAGTCCCCAATCAAGGCTTCCTAGTCTATAATTCTTAGGAAAACTAAAAATGAATTAACATTCTAGTCACCTAAAAATTATTCTTTTAAGCTCACTTGCTAAGTTGATGTTAATCTTTAATCATGAGTGATTTGTTTGTCAAAACTCCTAACTCTACAAATTAGGGAAAACTAATATGAACAACACACTAATCACCCTAACTTGGTTTCAAGTAGTTGGCACTATCATCATGTTCTTGATATGAACCACAAGCATGGTCATGCTAGCTAACAATTTTGGCCTAAATCATCAAACTAACAAGAACACAAACTATAGAATCCATATAAACATACTCATGATCTTTCCAAATCTAGATGCAAGAATTCATACATATGCTCAAATAATCATTCAATCACATTAGCAATTACCATTCCTAGTTTCATGCTATGAATCATACTAACAAGTTAACAAGATTCAATAATCATAATCTTTACATGGGCTTTCCAACAAAACATGTAAATACTTATGAGCAAACATTCAAGAACAAGAACTTTAAGCATACACATGAACTCCAAGAACAAGATCAATTACCAACATGAAGATTAACAAGAACAATCATCACATCTACTTCCATGTTATCACATATTCATTAGCTTCAACCAAGTTTAGACAACTCAAATGTTTAGCCCATAAGGCTCATGGCTACCAAATCAAGTGCAAAGAAACATAAATTGTTCATAATGTAATAAGCTAACCAAGTTAAAGACAAGATTAAAATGATGTTTGAGTAGATCTTCAAGTGATTAAGTCCTCTTCATGGCTCCCTCTTGGCTCCAACAAGCTTCCAAGACCAGATTCTTGAGAGAAAAAGTCACCAAAATGCTCCAACTCCACTCCAAATGAGCTAGAAACTCGTATTTAAGCTGCTGGGAGAATGGCACGACCATGCCACCTTTTGGCACGGTCGTGCTTGGCAAGTGTCAGAACTACTTTCTTGGTTGTTGACCATGTTTGATTCCATTTTGGGAAAATCCGCGCTCAAAAGTTCCCGAGGTGGCACGACCGTGCTCGGGTATGGTCTGGTCGTGCCAGCCGATAGTGCTCGACTATGAGTGAATCAATCTCGGAAACATGCTGATATGGGGATCGAATTGACCGGGCACGGTCGTGCTTCCCTTGATTTTGATGGTGTTGGTGCTAGATGCAAGTGCTGATCGAGAGTGCCGATGTCGGAATGGCTGGCACGGTCGTGCTCCTGGGTGGCACGGTCGTGCCGTATCTGGCAGTTTGCTGGATTGTTCCGTTTTCGCTCCATTTTTGCTCCAAAAGCCCGGACCTGTATTTTCACAAACAATTCAAATGAGTACCAAAATCAATGAAAATACAAAGAGTTTTCGCATAAACGGGGCGTATTTGACGTTTAAAAGATGTATAAATTCTTATACATCAAACATCCCCACACTTGAACTTTGCTTGTCCTCAAGCAAACTAAAATCAACGAAACTCTCTAAATGGCAATCATCTCAACTAGCATTTCATAAGCACAAACAAATAACTCGGGTCAAAACAATCAAGGAGTGCTCGATATAAAGAAAGAACCGAAAAGAAATAAGTAGAATATGTTTATGAGCAATGGTCCATCTTAGAAATCCCTACAAGTTCACCATGCATCCTCACAAATGTTCATACACACTCGGCTAAATATAGGTGCACATACAATTTGTGGAGTATGTTTAGAACACTCGATGCCAAGACTATAACTATGCGATATCATAAGCTTGTGGAAGGATCAAATCTAATCACTTGGCAAAAATAAAGCATAAATCATGAGGTCTTGTTTTGGGTTGTAACTTGGCTTGGGTTAAGGGTGTGGAAGTGGATTTTTAAAAGTGGCTAAAACGTTTGTAACCCGACGGCTCTACTAACTTGAAATACAAGAAGATAGAACTATACAACTAAATAATAACTAACCGAGAGCTAACCGACAAGTATTGCTTTTAACTCCCAAAATTGCTCTAACAAAGCCATTTGATAAGGCTTTTTCAACTATATTTCTTAGTTTTTTTTTTTTTTTTTAACAAGAATAGCCCATGCTTTGGAGAGAACTAAGTACGTCTACTTAGCTAAAAACTCTTTAATCATGAGGGACATAACAACTAAGAGGAAACTATACAAAAACTACAAGTTAATCATTAACCGAACCGGGCTTCCAACCAAAAATGGGTTCAAAATAAAAAAAGGCTAATTTGGCTAAGTGGTTAATATTTTGGTGGTTTAAAAGAAACGAACGGGAAAGGCTCAAATTGGTTTAACTAGGGGAATGATTTGGGTAGGGAGGTGAATAAAAATGGCTAAAATAAAAAAGGTTTCCTAATGCCTCAATCACTTCTATGCTTGAATTCTTGCTTTGTGGCCTCGAAATGCATACCTAACACAAGTTCTAAATCGCAAAAGTTATCCGGCTCACTCAATCTTCGCCCGCAAAAACATGATCAAAAATAATTCTAAAGCTATAAGGCTCAAAAATAACTCACGGAAACGGGCGTATTGGGTAAATATGCAAGGCAAACAAGTAGGTCAATCGCTTGATTTTTCATGCTCAATTTTATACAAAAAACATGTTACTTGACGGTTTTCCTTACACAAGCAAACCCCCCTTTTTGCGTTTACCCTTATTTATTTATCAAAAAATTTGGTGCTTATTTCGATACTTATGTTGATTTGATTAATATGCCACAAAAATTGTTAAAAGAGAGCTTTGCATCATTATTATTTATTTTTTTATGTATTTTTTTTATATATATGACAACAAAGCTCAAGCGATTGACCACCTCCCCACACTTGAATTGTACATCGCCCTCGATGTACAACAAAAAATTGAATAAGCAATGGAAATGCGAATTCAACACAAATAAAGGAAGGTAGGAACACGAAAACTCCCCTGAAACAAAAAGGCTAGAATCGGAGCAATATGAAGTAAAAAGGAGCATCCACAACGAACTACCAAGCCAACATCTCATCATTTATTCAAAAGAGTTTGAACCAACACTGCACATATAGCACACAAGATCAAATTCACAAGAATATTACCCAACCCATTTTTCCCTTGCCTTTGTTTATTAATTTAACCACTACTAAAGCAATAAAAACTAACGCTACGACGGAGGGGTGTACGTACGACGGAAAATGGCACACCCCTCAAACACGAAATGATAGTAAAAATACGAGATGGAAAGCAGGACTAAGACCTCTCGCCGGATCCCGAAGGACCGGCGTCGCTCCTGCGATCAAATCTGGATCTACGCGCAAAATATGGTGGCGGCTGTGTGTACGGATGGTTGATTGAGTTCGCGATGTGCTGCTGCGAACCAAACAACCAGTCCATGCTGCGTCGGGACTGCTAGTACATCTCTTCCAAGAAGTTACCCTGCCTGTGTTGCTCCGCGCGTATCAGATTGACATCTCGCCTCACCTCTTGCTGGCCTAATTCCAGCCCGTCCATGCGCCTCCACAGATCTATCCCTGACGGCTCGTAAGGACCATGCTCATAACCTCCACCACCAAATCCACCATACCCGTTCTCCCAGTTCGGACTATCAAACCCCTGTCCAATCTGCAATTGGGGGCCCGCTCCTCCAGCGACCCCCTCCTGATTCTGAACTGGAATATCGTGCATGTGCACGTCATGATCTCCACCATCACCACCCTCATCGTCATCATCCGTCTCATCATCAGCAGGTAGCGGGTCCCAGATCCTTCCCAATCTGTCCACAAGCTTTGGGACCCCGTTTACTCTGCGAATCAGGTGCATTGAGTTTAGCTGCTGCAGATCGAGGAGGCCATAGTCACAGGCTTCGGTCAAATTGTTTAAGGAAACCCGATAGTATTTGGCAAGTTTTGTAGCAAAGGCCCCTTCGCAGATGCGCGATGTGGGTGTCGAACCAACACCGCGAAAAATCGACTCAGCCACGCTGACGGCTACGTTGCAATGCGAGCCGGATATGATGCAGTAAAGGTGGAAAAGGTCGCGGGTGGTGATATTTCCCGTGCTGTCACCCCGGCCTCCAATGACGTGGAATATGGCGCGCTCAATGACCCGGTGAAGTGGGTCAAGGATCCATGTAGCTTTGGCTTTACGAGGTTCCCAAATTCGACCCGGCACAGTAATTTGATTCCAAAAGGCGGCCTTGTCTGTGTCTGGCTCCCAATCTTGCAAACTCCCATGAAATAACTCAGAATCTATCTCATCTTCCGTATATAACCCCAACACCACAGCGAATCGGCTAATCGATTGGTGATGCCATTTCCTTCCCAATCGAAACTTGACACCAACATTTTTCTCATAAACATCTGGGCATGGAAAGGTGAAACGGAACGATGCGAAAAATTCGATCACCAACTCTATGTACTGCGGCTCTGCTATCTCAAAAGGGCGGGACCAAGGAGGTGTTATAAGATCATCAAACCGCTCGGTCTGTCCGAGCAAGTATAAATCAACCCTTTGTAATCTCCTCATGGGCTCAATTAGGTGCCGTCGAGCCCATAACCGCTCCACCTTCGGGATACAGTACCCTTCCCTGGCATTGTTTGAGAACCGCAAGTAAGGGTGATCCATCTGCAAAAAATTGAGACAAGATTAATTAGCAGCCAAAACAAACAAACAAAATATCGGGCTGGACAAAATGGCACGGTCATGCCACCATATGGCACTACCGTGCGAGACCTGCAAATCAGTGAGTTTATGAAGATTTTCTGGGAAAATTATGAAGTCTGGGTTTTTATTCCCCAGGAGCACGACCGTGCCATCCTACGGCACTATCGTGCTCGGCCGTAAACGGCTCGGATTTGAACCAATTTTTGGGTGAAGCACTGTCGTGCCACCATATGGCACCCTCGTGCCGGACCGATTTCCGGTAACAATTTTGAGCGATTTGAGCGATTATGCGAGAAGCACGATCGTGCCGTATATCGGCACCCTCGTGCGACGTTGACGATCTGGGCAGATTATGAAGGTCCGACGAACAGTTTGAAGATCACTACCGTGCCACTATATGGCACCCTCGTGCTCGACGGAACCCAGGCCAGAAAAATCGCTCAAAATAGCCCCAAACCCCCGACTTTTTCAACTTTTTGTTTAGGGGTTTTTGTAAATCGGTCCATTGTGGTTCAAATCAACACAATAAACACTAAAAACGGGCTTGAATCGGGTGATTTAGACCAAGCCCTAAAAACTTAAAGAACTAACTATGAGGAACATGAAGAACATGACATCACAACACAATAAACTAACAAGAAAATGGATGAATCCGTACCTGGAATGATGTTGGGATGAAAGAATTTCTTGGAGGAAGCTAGGAGATGCAAGAATCCGTGAGTGCTTTGAGTGGGTTCAATGGAGGAAGAAGATGAATATATGAAGAAAAAGATGACGGTGGTTGAATTTTATTAAAGGGCTCTATTATTGATCTGCCAAAGTTGTCTGGTGGTGCCAGACTTTGGTGATAGTGCTTGATTTTCGAAATTTTTTTAATTATTATTATTATTATTATTATTTTGTTTTTTTTGCGTGAAATGGAAATATAGAAATAAAAACTCCTTGAACCCGGGGCACTCACGAAGCATCTCCTACCAAGAAAATGAACCGAACTAACATACCTGAGAGCCGGTAACAAGCTCTAACATCCCTCGCGACCAGAACGAACCACAACCTGAAAAGAAAAAGACAACCACACACAAAAATAATAACAAAAATAATAAACACACAAACATGCTAAGTTTATTTACGAGTCTTCAGGTAGACTCACCACCCCGAATTCATTTGTTCCTGGGGTGGATGGTAACAATCTCCTCACTCGGGTCAACGGGCCCTCCAACATAAGCCTTTAACCTATGCCCGTTGACTTTAAACAACCGGCCATCCTCATGGCCTATCTCCACGGTCCCGTAAGGAAACACTGACCGTACAGTGTAGGGACCCGACCACCGAGATTTAAGCTTGCCAGGAAACAACTTGAGACGTGAGTTGTACAACAACACACGATCACCCACTCGGAATTCTTTCTTGTCCTTCAAGCGGGCATCGTGAAGGGTCTTAGTACGTTCCTTGTACAGCTTGGAGCTTTCATACGCATCGTGCCTAAGCTCCTCAACCTCATGAATCTGCACAAACCTGTTCTCACTCGCAGCAGCCATGTCAAGATTAACTGTCTTCAAAGCCCAATATGCTTTGTGCTCGAGTTCAACAGGCAAATGACAAGACTTCCCATAGACTAATTTGAACGGTGTGGTACCTATAGGAGTCTTGTAGGCTGTCCGGAAAGCCCACAGTGCATCATCTAATTTCTCGGACCAATCTTTACGGCTAGAATTAACCGTCTTCTCCAGAATCCGCTTGATACCCCGATTAGTAACCTCGACCTGTCCGCTCATCTGCGGATGATATGGTGTAGAGAATCGATGTTGCACACCATAGCGGGACAATGCTTTCTCAAGCTGAGCATTACAGAAATGCGTCCCATGGTCACTAATCAACGCTTTCGGGGCACCGAAGCGAGCAAACAACTTTTTCAAAAACCTCACCACTACCCTTGCATCGTTAGTGGGCAAAGCCTGTGCTTCAGCCCACTTTGAAACGTAATCAACAGCGACAAGGATGTAGCGGTTCCCAAAAGAGGTCGGAAAAGGGCCCATGAAGTCTAGCCCCATACGTCAAAAACCTCACAAACTTGGATGCCGTTTTGTGGCATCTCATGGCGTGCAGAAATGTTGCTCGCCCTCTGGCAAGCATCACAGGACCTCACCCACTCATGGGCATCACGGAAAATAGTCGGCCAAAAGAATCCGGCATCAAACACCTTCCTCGCCATGTTGTTCGCTCCGTGGTGGCCTCCCGTGGGTCCTTCGTGACAGTGGCGTAAAATATCCCTCGACTCGTCACCATGCACGCATCGCCGGATCATCCGATCCGCTCCTACCCTAAACAAGTAAGGGTCATCCCAGAAGTAATGCTTAACATCTGCAAAGAACTTTCGCTTCTACTGATGGGTCATCCCCTTGATCAGGATGCCACTGGCTAGGTAGTTTGCAAAGTCAGAAACCATGGGGAATCATCATTGGTCTCGATCCTCATGAGGAACTCGTGGGGGAAATTGTCATTGATGTTAGGCCCACGAGATTCCTTTTCCTCGGAATGCTCCAGTCGAGACAAATGATCGGCTGCCAAATTTTCAGCCCCTTTTTTATCACGGATTTCAATATCAAACTCTTGCAGCAACAAAAATCCAACGTATCAATCTCGGTTTAGCATCCTGCTTGTTGAAAAGATACCGAAGGGCTGCATGATCCGTGTACACAATGGTCTTGGAAAGGACAAGATATGACCGAAACTTATCGAAGGCAAAGACCACAGCTAGGAGCTCTTTCTCTGTCGTGGTGTAGTGCTCCTGAGCGTCATTCAAGGTCTTGCTCGCATAGTATATCGGATGAAAGTGTTTATCTTTCCTTTGACCCAAGACAGCCCCGACTGCGAAGTCACTCGCATCACACATCAACTCAAATGGCAGCTCCCAGTCGGGAGCGACCATGATCGGGGCATTCACCAACTTCTCCTTCAACAGCTCGAATGCCCGAAGGCATTCATCGGAGAAAACAAACTGGGCATCCTTCTCGAGGAGCTGAGTCATGGGACGGGCGATTTTGGAAAAGTCCTTTATGAATCGCCGGTAAAAACCTGCATGACCTAGAAAACTCCTAATAGATTTCACTGATGTGGGAGGTGGGAGCTTTGAAATAGTTTCGACTTTGGCTCGGTCAACCTCGAGCCCCGCCTGTGAAATCTTGTGCCCAAGCACAATGCCCTCCTTCACCATGAAGTGGCATTTCTCCCAATTCAACACAAGGTTGGCTTCTTCACATCTAGCCAACATCTTTTTCAGATTCCCGAGACACTGATCAAGAACTCCCAAACACAGAAAAATCATGCATGAAAACCTCCATGGAGTCCTCGATCATGTCGTGAAAAATGGCCACCATACACCTCTGAAATGTGGCCGGGGCATTGCACAGTCCAAAGGGCATCCGCCGGTAGGCGAATGTGCCATAGGGACATGTGAATGTCGTCTTCTCCTGATCCTCAGGAGAGATGGGAATCTGAAAATAACCCGAAAAACCATCAAGGAAGCAGTAGTACATCCTGCCCGACAACCTCTCCAACATCTGATCAATGAAATGAAGTGGGAAGTGATCCTTCCTCGTGGCATCATTGAGTTTGCGGTAGTCAATGCAAACTCTCCATCTGGTGACAGTACGAGTAGGAATCAACTCGTTTTTCTCATTGGTCACCACTGTCATGCCTCCTTTCTTCGGGACTACCTGTACAGGGCTAACCCATGGTGAATCAGAGATCGGATATATCAAACCTGCATCAAGTAGTTTGATGACCTCTTTCTTCACAACCTCCTGCATGTTGGGGTTCAAACGCCTCTGATGTTGTACTACAGGTTTAAAGTCCTCCTCCATCAAAATCTTATGGGTACAAAGGATGGATTGATCCCTTTTATATCCATAATCTTCCAAGCAATCACCTTCTTGTGCTGCTTCAGGACTTCAAGCAGTCGATCCTTCTCTTCCTTCGACAATTCGGCAGAAATGATAACGGGCAGATAAGTCTCACCCTCCAAGAAAGCATACTCCAAATGATCTGGAAGCTCCTTAAGCTCAACCGAAGGTGGATCCTCAATAGAAGGGCGTGCTTTAGGCTCAGCAACGCGATCCACGACCTCAAAAACCTCAGGACACGGGGGAGATGCGTGACCTATCAGACAGGTCACCTCCTCGACTAATCGGTCCACCCTAGGTGAACTAAAATCCTCCCCTCCTAGCAGCTGTGTGTCCACAACATCCTCCTCGAATGCATCACGAAGATGATCACTCACATATGTATCGATAGTCTCAATGAAGTAGAGTGTATCATCCTGACTTTGCGAGTGTTGCATGGATTTCCCAATGTCAAAGGTAACCTCCTCATCATCAACCCTAAGAGTAAGTCTACCGGTGCAGACATCAATCAAGGCTCTCGCAGTGGCTAGGAATGCACGTCCTAAGATAAGTGGAACATTTTTGTCCTCATCCATGTCTAGAATCACGAAATCGACAGGAAAGACAAACTTATCGATTTTCACCAGCATATTCTCAACTATGCCTCGAGGATACTTCACTGAACGGTCGGTTAGCTGAATGCTCATACGAGTCGGCTTGGGCTCTCCCAAGTCTAGCTTAGCAAAAACCGCATATGGCATGAGGTTTATGCTAGCTCCAAGATCAGCTAAAGCATTGCTGACCGACAAACTACCAATCAAACAAGGGATAGTGAAACTCCCAGGATCATTCATCTTCTTCGGTAGTTTGTTCTGAAGAACTGCTGAACACTCCTCATTCAAGGTCACCTGCGAAAGCTCCTCAAGTTTCTTTTTGTTGGATATGATATCCTTCAGAAACTTGGCATACTTAGGCATTTGAGCAAGTGCCTCGACAAATGGTAAATTTATATGAAGTTGCTTAAAAATCTCGAGGAATTTACCATAGTGTTCTTCCATTTTCTGCTTCTTCAACCTCCCCGGGTATGGAATGGGAGGGACATACTCTCTCACTGGCTCCTTGGGTCGTGCGGTACTTGCTGGGACTCGCCTCTGTTGCACCTCACCAGGAGACTCACACTCAATCTCCTCATCAACCTCATCATCATCATCAACCGGCTTTGCTGGAACAGCCGGAGGGATGGGCTGAGCGGTCTTGCCGCTTCTCAACGTGATGGCCTTTGCAGTAGCATTTGGATTAGGCTCTGTGTTGCTAGGAAGGCCCCCCTGTTGTCTCTCAGACAACATCTTGGCAATCTGGCCAACTTGGTTCTCAATGGTCTACATGGAAGCCTTTTGGCTTCTCAACTCATTCTTGTGCCTCGTGAAACGACCGTCATACTCCTTAAAACGCTTCTCATTCTCAGCCTTTTGAGTGTTCTGACCGGCTAAGATCTGGCTAAGCATATCATGCACACTAGGCTCGCTAGCGGGAGGTCCCTGCTGAGGTCGAGGTGGACCATATGCTCTATGAGCTTGAGCTGGGGGACGTGGAGCAAATCCGGGTGGATGCAGATTAGAAGCATCGGGCCTCCAACTGAAATTTGGGTGATTCTTCCACCCCGGATTATAAGTATTGCTGTAGGGATTATTCTGAGGACGGTATTGGTTTCCCATAAAATCAACATGCTCGTGTGACATATCTCCCGTCTGAAAATCGCCTACCTGATACGATCCCCCACTCGAAGAACCTCTCGAGTGCATTTCCATCACTCGATCAAATTTTGAAGATAAGGCATCCATACGTGCTGTCATGGCTGTGTAGTCGTCCACATGATGAACTCCCTGCCGAGAACTCTTACCTCTTGGTGGCTGTTGCATCCGGTTTTTCACGGCACATTTCTCTAGAATCTCAAATGCCTTGGTGGAATTTTTCATGCCGATATCCCCACCCGAGTATGTATCAACCATCATCTGTCCCTGACTGTCTAAACCATGGTAGAAGATCTGACATTGTTGCCACTTGGGCAACCCGTGATGTGGGACCTTTCGCATAAGCTCTTTGAAACGCTCCCATGCCTCGTAAAGAGACTCGTCCTCGTCCTGACGAAAGTTCAGAATCTTGGTTCTCAACCGAACAGTTTTCTCTGGAGGGAAATATTTATGAAGGAACTTCTCAGCTAATTGATTCCATGTAGTGATAGATCCAGCTGGAAGTGAAAGAAGCCACTCCTTGGCTCCGTCCCGTAAAGAAAACGGAAAGAGCCGAAGGCGGGTAGCATCCGATGATGCATCACGAATCCTAAATGTGGCACAAACCTCTAGAAACCCTGCAATGTGAACACTAGGATCCTCGTGATCCTTGCCATAAAACGGTATCGCATTCTGCAACATCGTTATGGTGCCAGCCTTGATCTCGAAATTATTATTGTCGATTGTCGGTGCATTGATGCTCGCAGGTAAACCATCAAGTGACGGTTTTCCTATTTCGTTCAAGATCCTATTCTCTTCTGCGTCCGCCATGTCTACTTGAACCTCGTAGAATGTGTCATCTCCTCCTGCATCTACCTCGATCGCCTCGGCTACCAAGCGAAACCGCTCCCGCAGCCTTCGGTGAAGATCACGCTCCGGCTCCGCTGAAGGCTCAACGATATCAGCAGCGGGGGTTGAGGACATGCACGACCTGTAGGGAATAAGGAGAAGCACAATGCACAAAATATATACAAAAACAAAAACAACTAGCAAATAATCATATTTTTAATTAATCAAGCAAATGCAAACAAATAGACAAAAACTTTGTACACTTTTCACAATGGCTAAATAAGTAACTCGAATCGTTTTCAAGAAGACCGCATCCCTGGCAACGGCGCCAAAAACTTAATGTGCATGTTTATATTATGTTTGTGTTGGTTAATCGAAAATACAATCGCAACTCTATCGCAACGCAATCTCATCGCAAACTAGAAACGCAAGTTTATTTATGTTGTTATAGGTTGGTTATATTATTTGTGTGACTATTAATTAAATGTATCGCATCCTTAATCGACACTCGCTTAAACGCATCGCAAAGCTCAATGCACGAAACGAAAAATCAAAACTCAACTCGCCGGAGACGTTCGATCGAATGACCATTCGATCGAATGGTCATCCGTATGGATGACCATCCGATCGGATGGCCATCCAATCAGACTGCCCTTCGATCCGTCACTCTGCACCGCCTTTCCTCTTTTGTCACCTATAAATAACACCTGTCACATCATGAACAGTGGTGTAACAGCTCTCTCTCGACCCTTCGACTTCTCAGGCCATTTTCTCTCGATTCCTCGCGATTCTTGTAAGTTTCTACCTCAAATCTTGTACATCTATCATCTACACACACATCTTCATCTGATTTGGGCTGTTCTAGGATGATGTCATTATGGGGTTCTTATGAACTTCAAGATTTGACCTCATTTCACCAAGAACAACTCAGATCTAAGAGATTTCAACATGTTTAAACAATGATTTCGCATAAATATAAACATTTTCAAGATTTAAAAGAATTGAAAGATGTTTTCATAACTTTCTTTCAACTCTTTTACACTCTTACACTCAAACCGATAGAATTGGAGCTCATTCGGGCCTTCCACTCATTCTCTAGTGAAGTGTCAGTCTGAGAACTGATTCCTATCAAAGAGACAGCCGATTCACGGGTTGAACATGAACAACCGTCAAGAACAGTTAATTGGTCAGACTGGGGTGATTCCCGTCCGATCAGATGACTTGGGCTTGATGGAATTCCCGTTGTTTAACACGTTGTCATACCGTCTCTGTAACACCCCTAAACTTATAAATCAATATATGTTGTTATACATGTATAAGTTAAAATAATAATCATAAAATAATGAGAAATGAAACTAGGAATAATAAACCTAGTTACAATACTAATAGAAAATATGGGGAAATTAAAGTGTTCTAACTATTTTTATAAAAAATGGAAATTTAAGGGGTCAAAGATGTAAATTCTGAAACTCATGTAACACCCCGTGTTTTCGTAAGTGAAAGTCAAGGTCAAGGTCAACGACCGATTTCGTGCGACTTGACTCGTAGAAACTTCTTATTTTTAATTATATTATGTGGAGTAAGTGTTGTTAATTGCAATAATCGATGTGTGTTAATCGTATTCCAATCGATCTACAACTGTGAACTATAGGAAATAACAATGAGATAAAGTTAATCAACTAATAGTCAAGCTACGCTAATCGAATCGACGTCGAATCGCAACTCGAATTAAGTATTTTACTTATTGTTTATACGTGTGTGTGTGCCTTATGTGTTACCTGTGCATGTTTATTTATGTTGTGTTGTGTAATCAAGCGAACTCAATCGAAACTCGAATGCTACCGAGCTCGATCTCGAATCACAATCGAACTATGATAGATGGTGGAAAATAGATTACGCGAGACACGAAGTAGTTTGGACTGAAAGTAATTTGACTAGGAAACCCTATCGTATCGAACCGCTCGCAATCGAAATCGAAATATCAGAATTCGTCGCGCAAAACACTCGAAAGGAGCAACCGATCGATCAGGCTTCCCAGCCGATCGAACAGCCAGCTGAACGGACTGTTGTCCGATCGGACAGGCTGTCCGATTGAGCTGCCAGCCGATCGGCCAGCCCTTTCCTCTTTTGTCATCCTATAAATACCCCTGTCATTGTCATCCTTTACCACTTTTGGAAACCTCTGTTCGACCAGCACGCTCAACTCACCTTTTCTCAAATTTCTCTCGATTCCGGTAAGTTTTCGTCCTAAATCTTGTACTTTCTTGATCTATGCACACTCCTACACCTTTCTATCTTTCAAATCTTAACTTTTAACCGTGAAATCATTAAGAATCAAGTGTTATAGGATGATGTCATCATGGGTTCTTGAAGAACTTCATGTTTTGGCCTCAATCCACCAAGAATGACTTGGATCTAGCCGATTTCCACATAAACAAACAAAGATCTTTAATAGATCTGAACATAACCACGGTGAAAAGGATTGGAAGATGGATTTTCCAACTTTCTCCCAACTCTTTTCACCCTATGAATTCAAACCGGTAGAAACGGAACCTGAGCCGGTTTACAAATCACTTCGGTGGTTGTACGGTTCAAGATCTGGATTCTATCCACAAGGTTAACCGACTTCGGGTGAAATGTTAAACTTCGTTCCGAACAAACCACCGATCGGATTTGGGTGATTTCTGTCCGACCCGGGAAACCAAGTAAGGACGAGGCATCTATGGTTTTTACTCGCTGTCAAAATACCTCGATAAAACGACAAACAAACAGAACAACCAAGTGTTAGACGAAAGGACTGATCAGGTCAGAATGCTGACCGATCGGACTGCTGTCCGAACGGGCAGCCAGCCGATCGGATAGTCAGCCGATCGACTGGCCAGCTGATCGGCTAGCACATGGCCCCACATAAACAACTTGCTTTGAAGAATGGTATTGAACGAACTGTTGCTCGATCGAACTACTGTTCGATCGGATTACTCTTCGGATCGTGAGATACTATGCTTCAATACTTAATCAATTTTCAACATGTTCAATGCACTAGAAGTGCCACCCTATCAAACAGCCGTCCGATCAGGTGACACCCTGTTGTCCGATCGAACAGCAGTTGTGCTATTCGATCGATCAACCATCCGATCCACTGCATCACACTTTGCATTCATTTAAAGTCTTTGACTTGTTGACCTGTCCGATCGAACACATGTCCGACCCAAAGACTGAACTTTGAAAATCATTTGAAGGCCTAATCGATCGGGTTGCCGGCCGATCGAACAGCCGGCCGATCGACCGACCTAAAAGGCAAAGATACTTCAATGTTTTCAAATGCTACAACGAAAACTTCAAAAGTCAAGCCATCATACACAAACACATCCTTCAGGCTAACCGTTGTTTCCTGTTTTACGTTTCACTTATCGTTATACTATCAAATCTATTCAGGCTAACCGTACTCGCTAAGCGCTCCCTTCAATCCATTAATCGCTGTGAGTATACTCGATCCCTTTTTGCTTTAAGCACTTTTGGGTGTTACATACGTTACGAATATACAAACTACAATTATCACACTACTCAAACTATTTGAACGCTAGCCGTTAATGCATGTTATACGTGGCTTATGAATGCTTGTTTGTTATGTTTACACATGGAATGTTGTCTACCTGCCTTAGCAACGATAGTACTATAGTTTGGACTCAGCACCCGTTCACACGGGGGTTGTTAAGGATCTCTTACTTGCATGGATTACGGTGGTAATCATGTATTGCGAACTGCCTTGGGCAGTCAACCCGCAGTCATTGGTATCGATGGATCTATGTCGATAACTAACGTGCTTCATTTCACTATGTGTACGTGCTGGTTATGTGTAAACGAATTCGAACTCTATATGCTATTATCAAACTTGTATGCTCACCTTTACATTTTATGTATTGACTTTATTTTAACGTATGTGACAGGTGTTTAGGTTGCTTGTATGCCTAGCTCACTGTGAAATTGAGGCTAGGAAAGGTCTAGGACGCTCCCTGTGCTGTGATGAAATTGAACCTAGGAAAGGAGGTCTTAGAAACCAACAAATAAATTATCTATGTTTAAATCTGAGTTGTCGGAACAGAATAGTTGCCTAGATTTTATCTGTAATAATTTGATTACTGTTTGAGACATGGTATGGGACATGTTAATTTAAATTGAATGGTAATGATAGTTGTTATGGAAACTTCTGGACAATCTGTTTCGCTCAGTGCCATGCCCCGATGATTTCTACCATCGGTTGGGGTGTGACAGATTGGTATCAGAGCCATAACTATAGGGAATTAGGCAAGACACGACCTAGTCCGGGTCGATGTCTTAGATACATAGTCTATAGTTAGGAACCAACAGACCGACTTGTGCATATCCGTTAGGGATTTTGTATGAGCCTGCTATTCCTCACTATTCTCGTTTATACTACACTCATACCACACTCGAATTTTCAACTATGAGTGGGCAATAAGGTCGAGAATAGGTGTGAAAACCGCAAACTCTCGACTAAAGTTGCTTACTCAGCTCGCGTTTCAATTACAAGCAAGGGGAAATTATACCAAATCAGGAGTGAAATCCATATTTTGATGAATAATTTCCTCTATTTTATCAAAACAGGGACGAAGTTGTTAAGCCTGGGGTGAAACCCTAATCTTGAAGACTTGTTCCGCTTTTATACAAAACTCTCACCAAAGTCTCGACGGACTCCAACGACCTGAAGTCACAATATGACCAACTGGATGTGTGCCAAACGCCCACGACTCGAGGCAAAGGCATAGTCCTGGAGGTTAAATGTGCACAACGGATCCTTGTGAATAGTCGAACCACTTTGGGTAGTCGAAGTCTACTAGCCGCAGACGGTCTACCTCCCGATTTTTAAGCATTTCAAAGCTAGTTTGCCGATTTTATATGTGTTTTATGTGTCATTTTTCATTCATGTGCTTATTTTGACTCCCAAACGATTGTGTAACGACACGTTCAACGTGCGAAATCCGTGAACGTGCGTGACCAAACACACTAGATGCACAATTTACCGTGATTCTTGTTATGTCCCGGTTTTGACTCCGAAACGATTGCGAACCGAACGTGTGGCGTACGGAATCCGTACACGGACGAGACCGAAACACACGAGACGTAAATAGATGTGAAAGGTACAAAGAAACGTAAATCACCTTTTTCCTTTCTCTCACTAGTTTCTCTCTCTAGCTCCTATCTCCTCAAAGGTAGCAAATGGCAAAAGTATCAAAAGTTGCCAAAAGTCCTAAACTCTAACCCTAACACATCTATTTATAGGTTTCTGTTTTCTGATTGCCTCTATTTGTTAAATGCCTATGTGTCTCTTTGCTTTTGTGCTTACGTGCTTAGATACTAAATGATTATGTGTTCTACGTGATATGTGATTATGTGATTTCGTGATAAGTATTTACATAAGTATACGTGTTCCTGAGCTTTAGTAAGTAATAGACGTGTGAGGTGAGATTCGAATACAATGTGATGAGTCCTGTGACGATGTCTGTTGCAGACCATGTCGTCTGGATCCCGTCATGCACTCTCTCGTCAAGAAAAGAGAGACAAACGCCTCGCTTCTATCATCGCCAAAAGTGTGGCAAAGGCCGTGAGTGATGTTTACGAAAATACCAGCAAGTCATCCGAGGAATCAAGGACCGATGCTCCTAAGGCTGCAGCAAGGCCTTTTAGTTTCAAGCAATTCAAGTCGTGTGGGCCAAAAGAATTCACTGGCGAAAGAGGTCCTACTGCACTATTTCACTGGTTCGATTCCATTGAGGTTACTCTGCGACAGAGTGGTTGCCCTGATGACCTCCGAACTCTAAATGCTATTGGTGTTTTCTAGTCCCGTGCTCTAGACTGGTGGACGGCCGAGAGGAACAAGCGAGGGAACGATGCAGCCTACGGTCTGTCGTGGGACGAGCTCAAGGAAGTTATGCTAGAGGAATTCTGCCCTCCTCACGAACGTCAAAAGCTGGAAGATGAATTTTGGCACATACAGCAGAAGGATGGTGACAATGCTGGTCTCATTGCTCGTTTCAAGCAGCTCAGCATAATCTGTCCCGACCAAGTCAAGACTCTCGCATGACAATCAAGAAGTACATCCGGGCCCTGCCAGACTGCGTTGCGGATTTTGTGCAAGCGGCCAAGACTACGACGATCGAGGAAACTTATCTGCTGGCCGCTGAAATCAACGACAAGTGGGTTAAGGCCGGTGTATGGGATAAGACTTCGAAGCATCTACATCAAGCTACCGCTACCGCACCCACTGCTGAACCCACCTCATCAAGCAACAAAAGAAAGAACAAGAGAAAAAACAGCTCCACCAACAAGAACTGTGCGATTACTGCTGCACCGATTCAAGTTGTGCCTGCCCAACAGCGTCAAATAGCGGCGCCTGTGGCCAATGCACCGCCTGCAAAGCGTGCATACACTGGACCACACCCGCTCTGCCCTACTTGCACCTATCACCACCCGACTGCCATTCAATGCCGCTTCTGTGCTCATTGAAATGTATACGGCCACTTTACTGCCAACTGCCGTATTCGTCAAGCTCCTGCCAACCAAGCTCTACTCACTGCCCCACAGGGTCAACAAGCTCCTCCGGCACCCGCAGTCAAAGCCAGAGCCTGCTTCGCATGTGGCGACCCGAACCATTTCGCCAACATGTGCCCAAACAGGGCTGTGAAACAAGAGCCTCAGCAACAACAGCAACAGCAGCAACAACAGGCCGCACGCGCCAGAACTTTAACCTCAACGTGCGTCAAGCCCAGGCCGACAACAACGTGGTCAATGGTACGTTCCTTGTGAATGGTATTTATGCTTCATGTTTGTTTGATACCGGAGCCGATAATTGCTTTGTGTCGCTAGAATTTGAGAAACTCCTTAGTCGCAAACGTTCCCAACTTTCCTTTAAATTCGATGTTGAAGTCGCCACCGGAAGAACTGTCGCCGTTAATTCTGTCATCCGTGATTGTACTCTTGAGCTCAACAATCACATCTTCCCAATCGACCTCATTCCGATGCAACTCGGAAGTTTCGACGTCATAGTAGGCATGGACTTTCTTCGAGAAAACCATGCTGAAGTTGTGTGCTTCGACAAAATGATTCGATTTTCGCTCGCAAATGGTGACTTATTGTGCGTATATGGCGATACTACTTCAAAGGGGCTCAAGCTTATGTCATGTATCCAAGCAAGCAAGTATCTCCGTAAGGAATACAGGGCTTTCTTGGCTAACATTGTAGTAGCGGAGAAGGAAAAGAAAGAGAAGAAGGAAGTGAAAGACGTTCCCGTGGTTCGGGGATTTCCTAATGTTTTTCCAGAGGATCTTCTCGGACTACCGCCAAGTCGTGATATCGATTTTCGTATTGACCTCATTCCTGGAGCCAACCCCATTGCCAAAGCTCCTTATCGACTCGCGCCGTCTGAAATGCGCGAACTCTCAACCCAACTCCAGGAGTTATTTGATAAAGGCTTCATCCGCCCGAGCACCTCTCCTTGGGGTGCGCCAGTCCTTTTCGTCAAAAAGAAGGATGGGTCGTTCAGGATGTGCATCGACTACCGGGAATTAAATAAGTTGACTATCAAGAACCGCTATCCTCTACCTCGTATCGACGATTTGTTTGATCAGCTACAAGGCGCCAAGTGTTTCTCCAAGATCGACCTACGTTCAGGTTACCATCAGCTACGTATTCAAGAGGAAGATATACCCAAAACCGCGTTTCGTACTCGATACGGCCATTACGAATTCGTTGTCATGCCTTTTGGTCTAACAAACGCACCAGCGGTTTTTATGGATCTGATGAATCGCGTGTGTAAACCATACCTCGACCGTTTCGTCATCGTATTTATCGACGACGTCTTGATCTATTCCAAATCGAAGGCCGAACACGCGCAACATCTACGTTTGGTTCTCGAGTTACTCCAGGGGAACCAACTCTATGCCAAGTTCTCCAAGTGCGAATTTTGGTTAGAGGAGGTTCAGTTTCTGGGTCACATTGTTAATAGTCAAGGCATCCACGTCGACCCTACCAAGATAGAAGCTGTCAAGAGTTGGGTTACGCCTAAGAACCCGTCTGAAGTCCGTTCTTTTCTCGGACTAGCGGGCTACTATCGACGATTTATCGAAGGATTTTCGAAGATTGCGGTACTGCTTACCTCTCTTACACATAAGGACCAGTCTTTTGTCTGGGGAACCAAACAAGAGTCTGCCTTTCGAACCATCAAACACATGCTTTGCAATGCTCATGTTCTCACATTGCCCGACGGAAACAATGATTTCATTGTCTACTGTGATGCTTCCAGCCTTGGCCTTGGTTGTGTTCTTATGCAACGAAACAAGGTCATAGCTTACGCATCTCGTCAGCTCAAAATCCACGAGAAGAACTATACAACCCATGATCTCGAGCTAGGCGCGGTTGTTTTTGCATTAAAGATTTGGCGACACTACCTGTATGGTACCAAGTGTACGATCTTCACCGATCATAGGAGCCTACAACACATCTTTAATCAGAAGGAACTTAATATGCGTCAACGCCGATGGGTAGAACTTCTCAACGATTATGACTACCGTCCGATCGACCAGCTGTCCGACTCCCCCACAGTTGTTTCCTGTTTTACGTTTCACTTATCGTTATACTATCAAATCTATTCAGGCTAACCGTACTCGCTAAGTGCTCCCTTCAATCCATTAATCGCTGTGAGTATACTCGATCCCTTTTTGCTTTAAGCACTTTTGGGTGTTACATACGTTACGAATATACAAACTACAACTATCACACTACTCAAACTATTTGAACGCTAGCCGTTAATGCATGTTATATGTGGCTTATGAATGCTTGTTTGTTATGTTTACACATGGAATGCTGTCTACCTGCCTTAGCAACGATAGTACTATAGTTTGGACTCAGCACCCGTTCACACGGGGGTTGTTAAGGATCTCTTACTTGCATGGATTACGGTGGTAATCATGTATTGCGAACTGCCTTGGGCAGTCAACCCGCAGTCATTGGTATCGATGGATCTATGTCGATAACTAACGTGCTTCATTTCACTATGTGTACGTGCTGGTTATGCGTAAACGAATTCGAACTCTATATGCTATTATCAAACTTGTATGCTCACCTTTACATTTTATGTATTGACTTTATTTTAACGTATGTGACATGTGTTTAGGTTGCTTGTATCCCTAGCTCACTGTGAAATTGAGGCTAGGAAAGGTCTAGGACGCTCCCTGTGCTGCGATGAAATTGAAGCTAGGAAAGGAGGTCTTAGAAACCAACAAATAAATTATCTATGTTTAAATCTGAGTTGTCGGAACAGAATACTTGCCTAGATTTTATCTGTAATAATTTGATTACTGTTTGAGACATGGTATGGGACATGTTAATTTAAATTGAATGGTAATGATAGTTGTTATGGAAACTACTGGACAATCTGTTTCGCTCAGTGCCATGCCCCGATGATTTCCTCCATCGGTTGGGGTGTGACAACTCAATTTTCTAAAACCTGGATAAACATCAGGATATCCACTTTTGTGTATATCCTGTTCGATCAAGCACCCCAGGAGCGATCCCCAGTTCTTTCCAAACCCTAGTTCTACAAAATTGCTTAAAATCAAGAAATCAAAACTGAATTCAAGGAGATTCATGGCTATATAAGTGATCTCCCTCTTTAGTATATTCAAAGGTATGCTTAATTCTTGATAAGTGAAGATGTAGTGATGATTTTAATTTCTCATAACAGAAATTAGTGTTAAATTAATGGATGTTATGGGTAAATTATGATGAATCCAAATCTAGGAATGAGAAATTGACTATAAATTCATTCATTCATGTTATAATTCATGAGTTTCATTACTTGTTATATAAGGGTATATGGGTTTTATGAAGAATTCATGTAGTCTTGAGATATTGGATGTTGATTTATGATTATGATGCAATTTCTAGTGTGATTATAGTATTCTTGAAGTATAAATTGGAATAACTAGGCTTAAACATAGTTAAAGGTATTAATCATGAACATGATATGTTAGAATACTAAGTATGCACACTAGATGTTTGATAAAATGCTTTAATGAAAAGAAATACTTGAAAAGTATGAATTAATCGCTTAATTCACTAAACAAGAGTATGGGATATGGAATATTAAACCATGAGTTCTAAGTAATATATTCGAATCAAATTGTATAGGTGATTTGGGTGGATCATCGAGTGGACAAGGCGGAGCGGATAACCGCTTAAAAGGAAAGCTCTAAAAGGTACGTGGCTATTCGCTTCATAATATCTTGTTTAGTATTTGATGTTGAGTATTTGAAAGTGATGTAGGGTAAAATACACATATTTGTCCCGTGTAAATTGTATAGTTTTTGTATAGGTTTTATTCGTTTTTATTTAGTTTTAGTGTGATATTATATTATATTGTGTTTTGGCAGGTCTTGGTGCAAATGGAGCGAAAACGAGTAATATGAAATTGACCAGCCAGTTGGACAGAGTGGGGCGCCAGTGATCAAAGTAAACTTGGCACTATTTTCCATGAGTGGGCCGATGCCACCATCTTTATTTTATAAGCTTAGTGAGGCTAGGCCTACTATACTGCCATGTTATTTAGTGATCCACTAACAAAAGCCAACAATGGGCGATTATTATTATTATTTTGAGAGGTTCACTTTGAATTAAAGAAGAAAAGGCTACACAAGATCACAATACATATGCGAGAATTAATTGAGGAACAACTAGGAATTGTGCCTGCGCGCGTTGCGGCGCGGGTACATTAGGTGATAAGCGGTTGCATGAATATTCCGACAACTTAAATAAGAGTAATAGTGTTATAGACATATAGAGGTAGTAGGTTACATTAGGATTCATAAAAAAAGTAAAAAAAAAAAAAGTTTATCACCTATTCTCAGTTGACTAACACAAAAAAACGGATGTAGAATGAGGTCGCATCAGTTGACTGACACAAATCTCTTGCGTCCCTAAAAAGTTTAACCAGCCTATTGCTACTATTCTTTACAAACCTTATTCTTTGTATCATACATATACATTTGCAAGAACCGAGGACGTTCATTCGGTGCTGGATAAAAAGAACCAAGCCAATGGTATATCTGGCCTTCAATTTTGAAAATGTAAGGAGCAGAGCCAACTGTGATAGAGTCGTTGACTATCCCACCAAAAGATGTCATGGAGAACATGCTCTTATATGCATGTCTATTATCAAGAAAATCAGATTAATCAAATAGATGTAACAATGATAGTGGAGGAAGGGTAGGAGAATCAAGTTTCACACGACCATGTTTGCAGCAATGATTATAGGAATAACGATTAGAAGACATTGCATTGACACGTTCATCGTACAAAAATAAGGCATGGCAATGTTCGCATATGCTAGTACAATCGCCATTATCTATATACATAGAATTAGGAATCTCATGGAGCCCTTTTTCCAGCTTTGTGGGGCCCAAACTGGTCCTATGTTATTGGGAATTCCATGAAACAGAAGTGTACAAGATATGGGGCCTGGGTTTTATTTCTTTCAACAACCACACTTTGCATTTTGCTTTGTCAAATGTTGGGAGTATTTATTAAAACATAAAATTCTTTGCTGAGTCCTATGAATTTGTTAGATGGTTACTAATGTCTTCTAAGTGGGAAAATAATAAGATGAAATAATCATGAGTTTAGAGATGGCAAACGAACCCGACCCTATTGTAAAACATGAAACCCGAAACCTAACATGTTAGGAACGTATTCAGATGTGGGAATGTCTATGAGATTAGTTTGAAAAGAATCTTAGGTATGAGACGTGCACGGTATAAGGTGATAGCCGATCTCGTTTAATTACTGGTATCATAAGCGAATATATTAATATATAACATATGGGTAAATGTATAAAAGGTAATTAGCTGGAGTTGTTAGAAAGTCAGAAACTATTGAAAGTAGAGGGTGTTCATGATCTGGTTATAACAGTTTGGTTATACAGTTTTGAACCAAACCGTTAATAACGGTTTCTGATTTTTGGAAACAAAAATAGAGCCGTTGAAATTTGGAACGAACTATTATTAACGGATCCGTTGAAAAAATGGTAGAAAATTCACTTTAGTTTCAATGGATACAAGTTTTCTACCCATCGCGTGTCGCGGCGGCGCTATAGGTGGCGTGATAAAGTATAAAACCACAGTCAACCCGATTCGTTTTCGAACTAAATTTATGTCTATTACACCGTTGTGGATTCATGAAAAAAACTTACGTAATAAAAGAAAAGACAAAAAAAGATAAAGAAAACTCGACTCGTTTCCAAACTAAAGTTACGTTGATTATACCGTTGCGGATTCACCAAAAAAAACTTACGTAAAAACTCAGTAAAAGCAAGACAAAAAAAAAAGACAGAAAGCTAAAATATAAAAAAAAGCATGAGTTTGCCAAACACTTTTTTAATACGTTTTTTGTTAGTTCTAAAAGTGTAGGGGTTAGTAGTGCAAATAATGAAAGTCTAAGGGTCAGGTGGATTGTTAGTTTATTAATGACTGTTAGTTTAGATTTGGGGATAAAAGGATCAGTTTTATAATATCTAAACTCTCTATCACTGTTGTAAACTTGTAATGATATAAACAAAGACATAACCCTGCAAACACAACTAAACTAAAACTGATAATACAAAGCATGTCTTTGAAACTTTGCCTACCTCACTATTAGTGGACTCCACAACTAAACGAAACTCGCAGAAAAAGATTTCATATAGTGAAGCTCCGGCGACATGTTGTTCCAGACGTCAAATTCGTTGAAGTCGAACATCAAATTCGTCGTGTATGCCTTCCCTTTCGCCGGAGAGGTAGCGATAGTTTTCTCGTAAGTCCTTACTCCTTGATGCTGCCATTATGTTTAGACTATATATATGGATTGGAATCAGGATAGGGCGTGAAGAGCCATGTGACAGCCACATCAACAGGGGCATGGTAAAAAAAGAAAGTGGCTTTAAAAAAAAGGAAAAAAAAATTATAAACATCAACCAATCAAAACTAACCCAAACTACACTCACCAATCAAGGGCTTCCACATCATCACACCAAAGCGCCCCATGCCGATGATCCTCCCGCCCCTACCCCCATGCAACCCTCCACACCATACCCGGGCCAGTGTGCCCGGTGTGGAGTGGCTTCCACGCTACAATTCCTCACCCACTCCGTATAGTCTTAGTGTGTGGAAGAATGTGTCAGAGAAAGTAAAAAAAGAATGCCTTTAACGTGGACCAATTAGTAGCTAACATATAAGTGTCAATTCGCAAGCTAAGTAGCACTGGAACGGGTACGGGATCGGGGTACGATTCTCTACCGTTTGGGAGGAAAACTCTAGGTGGTAGATCAAATAAGATGGATTCCTAATAATTAATATCCATTTTTGTCACTATATATCTTTTGTCTTAATTACGTCCTAAACCACTATATATATCTTTGTTCACGTATCAATCAATCAATCAATCATACCCAGTAAAATCCCACAAATAGCAAAGCTACTTATAGGGTCTGGGGAGGGTGGGATGTAGACAGACCTTGCCTCTATCCACAGGGATAGAGAGGCTGCTTCCAGAGAGACCCTCGGCTCGAAAACGAGCATCATGCCAACACACCAAGTCAAAAAAAAATAGAAATAAGAAGTCATCTTTACCAGCACAATGCAATGTAAATCATGAATAATAGCATACAACATCATTTGGGCAAAAACACAAGAAGACAATCACTGGAGGAGTCCCTTAGAGAATAAGAAAAACATACGTCCCTGAAATACACCTAAAACCTTAATGCAATATCCTCTAGAAGTCGTTAACCCTAATCCTACGCCTCCACGAAGTCCTATCTTGGACCATGTCCTCAGAAAGATGCAACTCTAGTAAATCATGCCTGATCTGCTCATCCCATATCTTTGTTCACGTATAAAAAATAAATTTGGTAGATCTAAAGAAACTTGAAAACTTAAATAATAAATTACCAAAAACAACGTTGAAGTTCTTCCATGCAAACCTGGGCTACTGTTTTGATTTGGCCCAAGGGTTGACAAACCCATCAGGCCATGGTTTGGGCCACCATCGGCCTCCTCTGCATGGCTTGGTTAATTAATTAATTCTTTTGGACTTGGTTACTGATTTGAGCGACCTTGGACATTGCAGGAGGTCAACTACTCCAGGCTATACTCTGCTCGCAGAAGCCCTAATCTCCGCCTTTCGAGGAAAACCTCAAATTTCTTGCAACAATACGTACGACCCAAGACCCTAATCGATGCCTACCAACTGATCCATGTCAAAATCAATAACCCACACCTGTCGGCATTGTGAATCCTCTTTGCACCCCTTCTCCGCAATAACTGATTACCGCCGTAATCAGCTTGATGTAAGTCCAGCGAAACCCTAGTTGATTGCGTAGTATTTCGTCATTCTAAACTTTATAAAAAAATTAGTAAACTTACTCTTGGCGGCTCTTTATATTCATATCACTTTGCCTCTTTCTCTTCCGCTATTTTTCTACATTAACCGTTGCCCCCTTGCGCCAGTTGTCTCAGCGCGCTACATCGGGTGTTCAAATGTGGTGAAAACATGTAAACTTATACATTACCCAGTGAAAAATGCAATGATTACTAAATCAATTTGCATATATATATATAGATATATACATATGTATACATATATTTTGGTGTACACACAAAACTTATCAGCATAGAATTAGAATTTACTACATGAATACCAATTAAGAAGCATACTACTACACACTTTGTAATCCATTAAAGCTGCTAAGTTTGATAAATATAAAAGCTTCCTACACATCCAAACTCAAACACATGTATTCAAGGTTTTTAATGATAAGTTATGAACATAAAGCAATGCACATGTATTCAAGGTTTTTAATGATAAGTTATGAACATAAAGCAATGCAAAATGGAGTGTACATGGTACATTAAGTAATAAAAGGTATTATGTAGGTGCAAATTGAAAGCAATTTATATAGGGAACCATCAAAACGTTATAGTGAACTATAACACATAGCTTGAAAAAAAAAACATAAAACAATACATTAATCTAAATGCATTGACTATGCAAAGCTTTTGGGAAATAAATTTTCTTACCAAAGGCTTAATACCAGACATTTCCCGTGCTTCCTAGCTTCTTCTCTTCGCCCCTCATGTCCTTTTTTTTTTTTGAACACTCGTTCCACGTTCCACGGTTAAGGCGTCAAGAGGGGATTTCGATTTGGGAAATAAATTTTCTTACCAAAGGCTTAATACCAGACATTTCCCGTGCTTCCTAGCTTCTTCTCTTTGCCCCTCATGTCTTTTTTTTTTTTTTTTGAACACTCGTTCCACGTTCCACGGTTAAGGCGTCAAGAGGGGATTTCGATCTGCAAAACATGTAAAAAGAGATTCTAAACTTTCGTTACTTAAAAGTCCCCTAATGAAGGAAGATCATACAGAAAAAATAGATTGGTTATAGATTTTGTTTCTTTAGAAGGTAAGAATATAACAAACACGAAAATAAACAAATCACCAGTGTTCAGTTTTAATGATATGAAACACAGAATCAGCATATCAGCAAACACGTATCACATGCACAGATTTAGAACAACCCGTCACACCAGTCGATTGTTAATTGACAATCAAGAACTCAATGATTCCGTGATAAAATGAAAAGAAAAACTTAAAACGAATTAAGAAGAAACGGAAACAATGATAATATACAAAGTCATTACAGAATTATTATCAAACAATAAAGGAAGAAATAGATACCCATCTAATAAATCAATCCTAATCCATCAAAAATTTGAACTCATAAACACAAAAGAAATACTCTTTTGCCTTCTATGCAATTGTCCCCAAGTACACGCATATGACAACATCCATTTTCAATCTTCTACTATAAACTTAAGTGGACTCACGATAGCATCCAACGACAATCAAATATATGAAAATTTGAAATTTACAATTTCTTTTATAATGTATTCATAATACAGATACAAAAAGAAAGGAACTACCAGTGGGCTATTCAGGTCAAGGAATGATTATGAACTGAATCCCCTTCTTCTAACCCTAATTACTAACCTTTTTCATCTTAATTCCAAATTACATATTTCAAGAATCAAGAAACTCAATTCTGATTTTCGGATTACCAAGACAATCGTTCGGAGATATACACAAATTTGGACATGTTGTTTTCAATTACTTAGACCTTGGAGTTTAATAAATTAAAAAGACCCGGAGTTCTTTGGCTGGAATGTAAGAAACAGAGAAAAAGTACCTTCCATCTGATTTAGTGTCTATGTGCGGGATGCAATACGCCAAACTTCGGTGCGATTTCTTCTTACACTCTGCCTGGGGACAACTCCAGTTGTGGCGGTGGAAGGCGGCGGGATGATGCCATGGCGGTGGAAGGCGGAGGGATGATGCCATGGCGGAGCGGTGGTGGAGGAAATCCAAATTGAAGCAGTAGGGTTTAAGGGGAAGTGAAGGGTAATTTAGTAATTTTGTCGGTGAAGCACCGACTTTGTGCTTTAAGATTGTAGATAATGTTAGAAGCCAAATTGACAATAATGCCCTTATTGATTTCAACTATTTACATGCATGCCACCGTTGTTCTTTTGTGAATTGCTTCTTTGTGATTGACTGACCGACTAGCAAGACCCAACCCACATAAATAAGGAGGCGGCCCATTATTTGCTTTTCTTGGGGAGAGGGAATCAGACATTAGACGATATATCAATTGGGGCGACAACAATAATATAACATCCACTATCAGACGAATTCAAGGGTGGACAATTATTATTCGATAAAACCTTGAATTATATTGGACCAAATATATTGTGCTTGGAAGGCCCACTAAGAGAATTAGAATACTTGGGACGCAAGGATATTCAGCCATATATTATTCAATCTTACGAACAGAAGAGGATTACTTTTGAACGGCTGAACATCAGACGCACAAAAACAGCAGCATACATCTACGAATTTAAGGCTGTTGAAGTGTTCGGGAAGCCAAGGAATCGTCGGGAAACATTCGGGAGCACACGGGATCGAAGTTTACGGGTTCTAATATCTTGTTTCTTCGTTTTTCGTTTATCTTTGATTGTTTAATGATGAATTCAGTTTATACATTGTTTGATGCTTTGTTTTTGACAATGATTATTGGCTAGATTTCTTGTTACTACCTAGACATGGTTGAATGATTGCATAGGTTTTGATTATTCTTGGATTTTTGAATGCTATGGATAGTTTATAAATTGTAAACGGTTTGTTCTATCAGTTAGATGTGTTTGCGTGCTTGATGTTGTTTAATTATTGATTATTGCTTCGCATGAATCTTGGTGACGGTCTTTATCACATAATAGAGTCATGCTAGGTTTTAGATTTTGGTGACTGTCTATATCACGTAATAAATCTTGAATCTTTAGGGTTAAATTGGCCAATAAACCTTAGAAGTAATAATTGGTATTTTTATAAAATCAAGTGTTCTACTAATCGTCAATAGCTGTAAGGTGCGAGATTATTGCTAGGTCTAAGTGATTAAACCGCAAGGTGGGTCCTTCTTAGGAAGTTAACCTTTTGGCTGCTGTCTAGCAAGTCTAGCTGAGAAAACAAACATATCCTAGGTTTAGGTCTCGTAAGGGAGTGAGCCTTGTAGGATACTTTTATAAACCCATTAGATGTCTTGTAAATGAGTCTAATAACCGGTAATTTAACAACCTTTAGGGGATCTTAGCGTGCTCTTGAGAGAGATTAGGGGTCCTTAGATTTCCCGATACGTGAGAATTTTAAGATCCCGGTTCCATAGCAGACAACTTCCAATTATAATCATAACTAAAAGCAATCAGGATTCCTGTCTAGGTAGTTCCTTCATCATCCTTGAGTTCAGACTTCGTGTGAGTTCGTGTTAGTTCCTTAGCTAATCTAGTTAATCATTATTTGCATTTTTAGGATTTTTAGAAACACCCCCCCCCCCCCAATTAATAAACAAAATAGTTTGAGTCGTGTCAGTCTAAGTCTAGATAGAGTCATTAGCGTAATCAGTAGAGTCTCTTGGGTTCGATACTCGGACTTCCTTAGGCTATACTTCATCGATCAGTACACTTGCCGGTCGTGTGGTTTAGGGTTTAGAGAGTCTTAGTTTTATAAATTTAAAACTTAGAGAGTCTAGTTTAGGGTTTAATTTAGTTGTTTTTGTTAACCCATTTTCAGCACATCAGAAAGATAGTTGCTTTGTTGTAATGTTGGATAATACTAAAACGATGGATTTCGTTTGTAGTATTCAACACGAATAAGTAGAAGAAAATTAGATACTATGAAAATAATGCAAGTGGTGGATTCCACATGAAGGTTTAAACGGGTCAAGTTGACTCGAATACTACATGGTTGATTTCGAGAAGGCGATGGAATTCGCTAGAGAAATCAAACGGGTCAAAAGTCACCAAGGTATTAAGCTTGGATAAGCTAAATCGATGAGTATAGTTAAGTTGAACAAACGGGTTGATTAATACGTATATATTTCGTTAAACGGCACTGGAGTTTTTATAAAAAGTGTCATAAAAATATAACTATGTTGATAGGTAAGCTCCTATAGAGGTTTTGGAGCTCATAATTGAAGTCTATGGTTCATAGATTGAAACGGGTCGAATAATTATGGGAATATCAATATTCTAAAGGCTCAAATGAAGGAAAATTGTTCATGCTAATGTAGGATATTTATTATATGTTATAGTATATTGAATTACGGTCACGTAGGAAGAAACGGGACCTCATTCGGATCAATAACGGACAAGTTATGTCCGTTTTAGTACATATTAGTAAAGCTGGGAATGTGCAGGATTTTTAACAACTATTCTGTCAAAACTGCTTGCTCGCGCTACACGACCATGAACGGTCGAAGAAGTCGCGCTATGCGACGCTCGTCGCGCCACGCGACGCCCGTGCACACATCCCATCGCGCTACGCGACGGGTTACCAGCGTTGGATTTTTGTTATTGATGGCCAATTTGTTTATATAAACTTATTTATACATACTTTAACATTCATAATCAATGTTTTAAAAACCGGTTTTTAGATCAAACCGGATTAGGCTAAAAAATGGTTCAACCGGTTGAACCAGGTTGTACCGAGCGGTTCAACCGGGTTCACTAGCTAACTTTATAATTTCATAAATTATAACATCAACTCAAAAGTTAATCCAAAAATGAATGATTACGTATTAAAAGATGATACAAAGGTAAATCCATAATAAAAAATAATCCAAAAGATAATCGAAAATCATTCAATTTTCGAACAAGATTTTTTAAATGAAAATGTATGATATGTTTAATCCATTTGAGTGTTGAATATATCAACTATTTTCGTTTCATACAATATTAAATAAGAACTTTTAGTTACGAATAATCATAATATATACAAATTACATAAGATAAGTAACATATATATTGAAAATAAGTATCAACTCAAACTAAAATAACCCTGTGCCGGTACCGGTATTACGTTTCAAACCGGTATACCGGATTTTACCGCCGGTACAAACCTTATGCCGTTTCACTTATTTACCGGGGTGTTTCGTACCGGATTTACATCTGAAAACGGTAATACTGATATAACCGGCCGGTATTTACCGGTTTTTAAAACATTGTTCATAATTAATGAATTTGAATGCTTTGGTGCTAGGTTGCTTATGAATTTGGCGGATGTGGATCAAGCTAGCGCGATGACTGAACACGAAACTTGTAGAAGCTTCCGCTAATAAAATAGTTTCTTTTGTTACCAAACTTATGTGTAATAGTTACGTTTAAATGTTTTAAAGTGTTCATGTAAATACCGGTTGGTTAAAATTTTGTAACAACGGCACTTTGAACGTAAATCCTAGCATATAAATTAGCGAATAGTTTTAAAGATCTTACAAGTTGGTAATCAGAGCCTCGTTAAGACAAAGCGTGTTCGGTTCAAGGCTTGATCAAGACATCCGGTAAGAATACTTATAAATAAGTCTAGAATTAAATAATTATATGATGTGAAATATGTGAAAGGTGTATGGGAGGAGTGTATTATTATACTCGAACCCGGGAAATACACTAAGTAAGAAAGGTAAGGCAAGATATGTACTTGACCAAACCTAAAAAGAAATACACATTACTTGTGATTAAGTATGTGTAATATAAATTTCCATGTAACAAGGTGGAAATAAATTAAATAGTTATTGATTAACTATTGTGAATATTTCAGTCAAAGAAATGGCCGGGGAAACCGGAAAGGAATTAACACCTCAGGTAACTGAAGAGATGAAAGCTACTATTTCCGAGGAAGTCGGAAAAGCTTTAGAAGCTAGTCTACTGCAGTTCATCGATAGACTACAAACAATGCTTTTAGCAGTAATAGACGATAAGATAAATGAAAAGAAAGATGCGGGTAAATCGAAAGCGTGTCCATATAATAAATTTGGCATGTAAACCCCCGTTCTACCATGGTGAAGTTGATCCGATCGTTTGTCAACGATGGATTAGTGACATCGAAGGGGTTTTCAAAAGGACCCATTATGATGAGACTGATTTCGTGGCATACGGGACCGGTCAGTTGAGGGGCCACGCTAAGGATTGGTGGGATAATCTGAAGAAGGAACAGGGAATTGAGGCCACGAGAACTATGACGTGGGAAGAATTCAAAACTCCGTTCCTTAGGCACCATAGTCCGAAAGCTGTGATTAACAGGATCAAAGAAGAGTTTATTCAGCTAAGGCATAGTGGTGAGTCGATTGAGAAGATTACGGGAATCTTCCTTGATAAGCTCAGGTTTTGTGATGAGCTGGTTCAGAATGAAGAACAGAAAATATATTATTATTATAACATGCTAGGTGCGGAATATCGGGAGTTTATGACTCCTTCAAAATACGGGCATCTTACGGAGATAGTGAATACCGCACGTGAAAGGGAAATTGAGCTAAAAAAAGCAGATTGAAAGGGGTGAGCGAAGGGTGTTTGATAAAAACCCAACCCCTGTGAAGAAACAAAAGCTGAATGAAGCTCCGAAGAAAGGAGTAGAATAGGGGGGAATACCTCCATGCAAAATTTGTGGAAAGAATCACAAGGGTGAATGTTATTTTAAGAACAAACCATGTCCTACATATGGTAAAGTGGGACATGTGGTTGCGAATTGCCCAGCAAATGTGTCAGTTTGCTATAAATGTTATAAACCAGGACACAGTAAGTCTGAGTGCCCGGAGTTACTTGGGACCAAAGACACCACTGATGTAAAGCCTTATGCCCAGAAAGCAAGGGCTAGATCTTTCCACATGACAACTGCTGAGGCTAAGGCCGAACCTGATGTTGTTTCAGGTATATTTCTTGTAAATTCAATTCCAGCACGAATTTTATTTGACACGGGTGCAAATAGATCTTTCATAGCACATCGATTTATTCAACACCCTACATTCATGCTAACAAAATTACCTATACCACTATAAGTAGAAATAGGTTATAATAAAAGTTTTATTGTTTGTGATATGTGTTGGAATTGCAAACTGAGCATTGACGATGAAGAATACTTTGTTGATTTAATTCCCATGCCAATGGGACAATTTCAAGTGGTAATCGGGATGGGTTGGCTAGCTCGATATCACGTGAAGGTAATATGTAACCATAAAGAGATACAACTAATGTCTCCAAGCGGGAAACATGTTACTATTTATTGGGAGAAAAGCTGTAGTCCCATAATCTGTACTTTCCTCAAAGCTTGCAAGCTGATTCAACATGGATGTAAAGCATATATGGCCTACATACATGATTCGAATCAAGAGATTCCAGAAATAAAAAATGTACCAGTAGTACGAGAATACGAAGATGTTTTTCCGGAAGATTTACCGGGGTTACCACCAGAGCGTGAGGTGGAGTTTGGTATTGAATTAATTCCGGGCGCGAAACCGGTAGCCAAGGCTCCATATAGATTAGCGCCTTCGGAACTACAAGAATTGATGTCGCAATTACAAGACCTTTTAGATAGGATTTATTCGACCGAGCGTTTCTCCGTGGGGAGCGCCAATATTATTTGTAAAGAAGAAAGACGGAAGTATGAGGATGTGCATTGATTACTGGGAGTTGAATAAACTCACGGTAAAGAATCGATATCCGCTTCCTAGGATCGACGACTTGTTCGATAAGTTTCAAGGCGCGAGTTGGTTTTCGAAGATCGACTTAAGATCGGGTTATCATCAGTTAAAAGTAAAAGACGAAGATATACCCAAAACAACATTCCGAACGGGTTATGGACATTATGAGTTTTTAGTAATGTCTTTTGGATTAACCAATGCACCGGCGGCTTTCATGGATCTTATGAACCGTGTCTGCAAACCAATGCTAGATAAGTCGGTGATTGTTTTCATCGATGACATTTTGGTGTATTCAAAAAGTGAAGTGGATCATGAATGTCATTTGCGTGAAGTACTTGAAACGCTTAGGTGTGAAAGACTTTATGCAAAATTTTCAAAATGTGCCTTCTGGCTACGTGAAGTGCAGTTTCTAGGGCATGTTATTAGTGCCGAAGGAGTTTTGGTAGATCCGTCCAAAATAGAAGCTGTGTCGAAATGGAAACCTCCAAAGAATCCATCAGAGATTAGGAGTTTTCTAGGTCTTGCGGGTTATAATTAGAGATTTATACAAGACTTCTCCAAGATCGCAACTCCATTAACTAAATTGACCCGTAAAGAGGAGAAGTTTGATTGGGGTAGTGCACAAGAAGATGCCTTCCGTATCCTTAAAGAAAGATTGACCAGTGCCCCGGTATTGACGTTACCGGACGGGACAGAAGACATGGTTATTTATTCAGACGCGTCTCAGCTTGGTCTTGGGTGTGTACTTATGCAGCGAGGAAAGGTGATCGCGTATGCTTCCAGACAATTAAAGAGTCATGAAAAGAAATATTCAACACATGATCTGGAATTGGCAGCAGTAGTCTTTGCTTTAAAAATATGGAGGCATTACTTATATGGTGTGAAATGTACCATTTTCACTGACCATAAAAGTCTCAAGTACTTCTTTGATCAAAAGGAGTTAAATATGAGACAACAACGTTGGTTAGAGACGGTGAAGGATTATGACTGTGAAATTCATTATCATCCCGGAAAAGCCAACATAGTTGCAGATGCACTGAGTAGGAAAGAAGAATATTCACCTATTCGGGTGCAATCGATGCAATTAATAGTGACCTCAGGGTTACTTGAACGAATCAAGGAGGCTCAAACCGAAGCTGTGAAAGAAGAAAATGTGAAAAACGAAAGAATAGTGGGTCAACTCAAGGATTTGCAAGATAATAGTAATGGATTAAAAACCCGTTTCGATCGAATCTAGGTTCCAAACACTTGTAATGTTAAAACTCTTCTTCTTGATGTAGCTCACAAGTCCCGCTATTCTATTCATCCGGGAGCTACCAAAATGTACAAAGATTTGAAACAAAATTATTGGTGGCCCGGAATGAATCGAGACATCACTAAGTATGTGGAAAAATGCTTAACTTGTTTACAAGTGAAAGCCGAACATCAGAAGCCTTAAGTATATAAAACAACATTGGCAATGCCATTCCAAATTCACACACCCCTTAGTTCCTTGACACTATGCAATTATCACATAGTTATACAACATTTTGGCAATATGTTGCATGTGGCTTTTTGTTACTAATTAAATCGGGTACAATAAATAAGCGCATAAATTGTTTGCTAAAATGATGAGGAGAACCCAAAGCAAATAACCAAAGCAAGACATATAGATTTTAAGGTAGTCTTTGAAGGCATCTTTCCTTTATGACTCCTTAAAACCATGCCCTCATATACCGGCCAACTATATATGACACCAAGCCCTGCTATGAACAACTGCACAAACATATCTTCAAACTTCTCACCATTTGTCAACACTCTCTTAGTTCCGACAAGAAAGTTGAATAAATTGACCACAGTTGTTGTACTAACCATTAATAACAATGGTGATTCTACTCCAAATTCAAAAATTCCTTTTTCAAAACGCTTTGTTAGCTCATTGTCTGATACCTTGCTCGTCACGTTAAATTCACATGTTGACATGCCAATGGATGTGAGAAACCAATCTAATATAGAAAATGCGTAACTCGAGCACCCCAATATCAACCACATTCTTCTGGAATTCCACCATTTTTTGAACACTGAACCTGCCAACACGTGATCAAGAAAATCTTTCGCGTGTGATCCAAGGAAAAGAAATGCGTACAGAGAAAACCAAGGGTTGTACCAAAAAAAATCATTTTATATATAGTTTGTCAATTTTTATACATAGCCATCTTTTGTATAACATTTAAACACTAATTGCATGTTACTAAGTGGTTCTCACATTTTACAAATTAAAATTGGTTATTTATTGAACATTCGTGCATACTTGTATGTGTGGACTCACCTTTGGAAATATTGGTAAAGAATTTATGAGCGCTAGCTGGGGCAAAAAGGCGTAGATGATGACCGGAAAAGACCATAAAGCACGGAAGTAAAAGTGCGAATAACACATAGCTTGGAGAGGGTTTAAAAACCTAATTCCATATGTCATCGAACTAAACTTGGAAAATCCTATTCATGTACCATCTATTCTATTGACTTAGTATGTCGTTAAGGGTTGTCGCCACTTTGCCTAGAAATGCAACTCTAGTTGGAGTACAGGCGACCGATCTCCAACCTAAGCATTGCAAATGATAACCCGTGTAGATATCCTCAACCAAAACACCATACCGAAATCCAATTTGCAAGTAGCATACATTAACAAGTTAAAAATAATCGTAACACATTTTCAAGAACATGTCGTAGGTGTACGTACCTCTGAACCCCGTTTAGTATTGTCCTCGTAACTACAACTTGTGACACGGTGCGCTAATGCCATACTATCTCCATCTTTAAAAAACTAAATATAGGTGCATTAGTCATCATTGTTGATACTCGAATCTATAAAAATGGTAAATCAACTAATTAAAACTCCATTAAAAAGCTAAATAATCAAGATCATACGGGTAAAAAATATCAAGCAATGTTTGAGAAACCGAATGTGTCATAACACTATAGGTTCTACTCTAATCACCGGGATAAGTTAACTAAACTGAAGAATCGGATAATTTTCAATAAAACTAGTTTAGTATAGTTTTACAATAAAACTAAACACTGTATTAACTTGAAAATTTAATAACACTATGTTGTTTCATTGATTACTTTTAAAAACTAAAAGAATAAAACGTGAATAAATAATTTTTTTAGGGTAAATTACACTTTTCGTCCTTTATGTTTGTATCATATTACAATGGATAACCTTTAACTTTAATAATTACAGCGACAGTCCTTTATTTGAAAAACACATTACGCCCAACGTCCTTTAGCCATAACCTAGTTAAAATTTTCAGTTAAACATTGCATATGCTATGCACATGAGGGTATGTTTGTAATTTTCCTTCTATATATAAAAGATCTTTTATTTTTTCATTTTCACATCCAGAAGACCAGACCTTATTCCCTTTCACTTTCTTCTCCCTCATGTCTCTCTCTAGAAAACGGCCAGCCACCACCACCCTTGGGGCGGAGGCACGGCGGCAGCGCCACCCCACAGTGTCGCCGGTGCCAAGTCTCTTCTCTCTCGGGAAACCACCACCCACCTCAACCTCCGTAACAACCAACACAACCATTACCATTACCATCAACGACCACCATCTTCAACAACCACCAACTCCAACAGCCACCACCACCCCCAACGAAAATCACCAATGTCTCGATATGTAAAAAACCCCAATCTGTTTTCTGAGACTGAAAAAGAAAGTTTATGTTTTTTTCTTGTAAAAGTTTATCATGTCAAAACTCCATGTCTTTATTCTAGTATTTATATTTATATTGTATTTTGTTACTGTTGTAACTTCACAACAAAAATTAAAGTGTGAATGTGTGTGAAAATGAAATGCAAAACTTGTTTGTATAGTTATTCAGGCACAATTTATTTACTTTAGTCCGTGTAAGCGTTTATATTAATTGGCCATGCCTCCTTTACTACTGAGTAATCATGTTTAAAAATTTAGGGACTATGCAATATTGCAAAACTTTCGTCTGTTCAGGCACAATTTGTTAATTTTCAAAGATGTTTTTATTTTCCAATCTTTGAGAAAAAACACCCCAAACCCCCATTTTTCTTTCCCAAAATTACCACAAACCCCTTGATTTCTTCAAAAAACAGTACCTAAAAACATTAAGTTTAGATGGTGGTGGCGGATGGCTTATGGTGAGGACGGCAGAGATTGTTTATGGTGATGACGGCGGAGATGGCTTATGGTGATGGTAGCAGTGGTGATTGTAGTTGTCGGCCGGAGACGACATTGGTGCCGGCAGGAACCAGGTGCTCATGGTTGCTGGAAGCTGGGGAGGTGGTTGTCGGATGCTGTTGATTGTCTAATGGGGGAGAAAAGGTAGAGAGGGAGAGGGAAGAGGAGAGAGAGAGTGTCTGTGTTTTGATTTTATATAGTTTTTTTTTACTTTTTGTTTTTTAATTTGATTTTGTTTTATTATAAATATACTTTTAAATAAAAGGATAAGGTAAAATGAATGAAATACCCTTATGTGCAGAGCCCATGTCATACTTAACTGAAAATTTTAACCTAGTTTGTGCTAAAGGACCTAGAGTGTAATGCGTTTTCCAAATAAAGGACTGTAGCTGTAATTATCGAAGTTAAAGGCTATCCATTGCAATATGATACAAACATAAAGGACGAAAAGTGTAATTTACCCATTTTTTTAAGAATAAGGGAGATTATAGGAATTTAAGAAAAAAAACTTAAATAAATAATATTTTTTTAAGAATAATTGTGATTAGAGGAATGTAAACAGTATCTAATTTTAATACTCAGATATATAACATAGAATACATTCTTATAACTAACTACAAGTTTTGTCCTTTATCTATATACCTTTTTTCGGACGGTGTCATTTGATGCAAAAATTGACGAGTTTTGTATTTAATGTTTCAAAATCAAGCACGGTATGTCCTTTGAAGCCTAACCAACTAAATTAATCTATTAAATCACACAAGAGTAATTTTGTCTTTCTACTCACTCATTTATTTAAAGTATTTAAATAAATAAACATATATATATATATATGTGTGTGTGTGTGTGCGTGTGTGTAAAACACACACTACAGAGATTTATATCTCTCCTCATTCTCTCTCTCCACCCACTCCCACCACCTTCCACCACCAACACCCAACCAGCGTCGGAACCACTGCCCAGATCTGAGCCACCTTTAGTCGCCACATGCCACTTCGCACCACCACTGCCTCCATTGCTCAGATATGAGGACTAGAGTTTTGTTTCGGCTAGGCATTTTGGTCCACTCTGATCTGAGCCTCAGTTCTTGGTGATGAACTTTGATGATCCTGGTGATGTTTGAACTTTGATGATTGGAGGTGTAGTGTGTGAATGATGGGGGAACTGTTGCGGTGGTGATTTGAGTTGAGTTGTGGTGGGTGTAGTGGGTTTAGGGTGGTCGATAAGTGGGGGTTGGTGGCGGCAGAGAAGGCTGGGGTGGGTGATGGCAGTGAAGGTTGTGGGGTGGTGGACCATGGTGGAGGTGGTGGGTGAAGTCTGAGAGAGTAAGAGAGAGAGAGAGAGAGAGAGAGAGAGTTGTAGATAGGTGGTTGATAGGTGGGTAAAATGACTAAAATACCCTTGAGTGACCAGATTTAACAGAAAAATTTAACTGGGTTAGACTCAAAGGACATACCGCACAAAATGTTGAAACATTAAGTAGTTAACAAGTCAATTTTTACGTCAAAGGACATCGCCTAAAAAGGGTATATAAATAAATGACAAAACTTGTAATTTACTCTATTCTTAGATTAGTTGGTCAAGACCAGAAAGGTTTTAAGTTTAAATCTTATAAATAAATAAAAGTTCAACACCTTTTTATAACCGGTTCAACTAATAAACTTTTTTACTGTGCTTATATCCGGTTATAAAACACTTATGTATAATTATACATGCATTTTAGAGAGAACGATGTAGGTTTAAACATAGGCAAAAGAAGTAGTTTAGATTTATTTTGTAAAATAGAGTATAATAACATTTTCTATTAAAAAGAATTAATAACTAGATAGTTAACATACCAAAGCAAGCATTAAGGGCACCCGCTTTAAAATTGTGCGGGATGGCTTTATTCTTTTCTCGTGCTAAATAGATGAGATTGGGCATATAGTGACCGGTCTTCATCACCTTTAAGTAGAACCTATTTGTAAGTGTAAAAACTTTTAGTTTCAATAAATCACTAAAAAATCCTATTTGATGTTTTTATGGATGTAGGTATAAGGCCGGTGGTGGATGTGGAGGAGGGCAGTTCTTTGGGATGATCTGCCACATAAGCGGCCACGTCATCGAGTGTGATGGATGCCCCAATGGATGGGTCAAGGGTGTGGTGATGAGCCCTTATATATATATACACATATGTATGTGTGTGTTGGATAAGAAAGTTGGCTCATGGAGCACGGCTTGGGGAGGATGCTCGAGACGGGACAGACCAAGGGGAGCGGTGTGAACGGGCCTCCATGGGACTCGACGACCCTCCGCCGTCCCCCATACCTCATAGCCAAATTAGTAAAGAGGAGATCTAATGAGACTAACCTTCTAATCTTATCATCACCCTAGATTATATTATGCTTCTGAGTATTATCGTTGCCACCCCACAAGAAGGAACGTCTAATCTTGTAAAGTTTATTGATGACCGTTATAGGCGCATTGAATATAGACAAGTAGTAAAGCGGGCTACAAGTCAAAACTGCATTAACCAAAGTGAATCTACCGCCAAACGAAAGAATATTAGCCTTCCATGAACTTAGCTTTGCGGAAAATTTATCAATAACCAGTTTCCATGCCTTACATAAGTTCATATTTTCGCCAATAGGAAGCCCCAGATGCACACAAGGCAGATTTCCTTTGTCACAATTTAAAACATTCGCCATCCCGGCAACCTCTCTATCCTCCACACCAATACCGAAGAGGCGATTTTTAAGAAAATTCACTTTGAGCCCCGAGATCAAGTGAAAGCGTTTAAGAATTCGTTTCAACCCAAGTAAATTATTTATTGACTAATCTCCCACAAAGACGACATTGTCGGCGTACATAACATGGGAGATAGTAGGTCCACCATTGGGGAGAGATATACCTTTGAAAATTTGTTTCGACTCGGTCGCTTTCATCAACGCGTTAAGCCCCTCCATAGCCACTATGAACAAGAACATAGAAAGTGGATCCCTGTTGGAATTGAACCCTACCAGAGGAACAGATAATGAAAGCCAAAACCGGGTCACAACAGTGGATTCATAATAAGCAGTTGTTTACGACAGGCTTTCCCCTTGAAAGTACTTATAACATCTTATGCCTTCTATTCACTGTCCGCAAACAACTGATGCTGCCCTTTATACTGCTGATAAAGCCCTGAAGAAGTAAACACTGCTGGTTCAATCTACTGATGACAAAGCACTGCCCACTCAAGGACTGATCAACTTTGAGGAAAGCACTGATGGAAGTAGATAGCAGTAGTTTAGTACATTACTTGTCTTGTATAGAATCAGTGGTTAAGATTAGCAGTGTTTGTATAAGAACAGTGTTTACTGGCTGTTAGACGTCGCTTTCATGGTGACGTCAGCTAAGATGCCTCAGTGGTTTGGTTTGCCTATAAATGGAACAGTACCCTGTACTGTTACATTTGATCATTTTGAGTGAGTTCTTCTCCTCAATTCAATCCTTTCATCTTGTGCAATCAACCATTGGGTATCAGGCTGAGGGGGAGTTTTGTTTGTAAGCTTGCATTGTAATCTTTTGCTTTGATTTGTAATCTTTCAAACTTAATGAAAAGCAAATGTTTATCAAAACTATCTTTCTCTTTGATTGTGTTTACAAAGTTTGTTATTCATTTCCGCTGCACTTAAACTCTGTTCATTTCTATTGATTTGTTCAAATTATACAAACAAACACAATCATTAGAGCCTCCGATCCTAACAATTGGTATCAGAGCTCGGACAGTCAAATTCGATCTAACAATCAATTTGACATAACAGTTCAGCTCAAAATTCATTGATACTAAGGTTGATTGTATTCAGTTGAAAAACAGAGTAACAAGTAATCACGTTCAGTTTAAAAACTCTGTAAAACAACCAAGATGTCATAAGACACACAAATTTCACACAACAAGTGATGTCATGCACAAATCATCCATAATTTTCAGATCTGAAAATATGTCTGGTAATTATGGTGTAATCACTTCATTTCAAAATTGATTTCAACCGTTGTTATGAAATTTGTGCTGTTTCATCATGTTTGATGCTAAAGTATGAACCTCAGATTAACAAAAACCTATGTTCATAAAAACATTAATGTTTTTGCTAATGTAAAAAGGGGGAAATTAAAACTTTAGTTATTAGATCTAGTGTATTGAAAAACAGGTTGAGGATCCTCAAAAGGACCAAATCAACTATGTTAAAATACATTAAGAAAATCAGGGGTCAAAAATAGTCCAAATCATATGTAATGTGAGATTTGATAATAAAACATGTACAAATGTGGTCAGATCTCTCAAAACATTACTGCAAAATGATTTTTGGATTAAGTATTCCCTCAATAAAGACCTCCCAGTAAGTATTTCACTACTTATGAATGGGAAGGGTAAAAAGGGAAGAAGGAAAATAACAAAAACTCAAAAGTGTGTTTATCTCAAAACTTTTGAAGTCAAAAGAAAATAGTATAAACATAAAACACTTAAGAGTCGAAAATTGGGGTAATAATGGTCATTAAGCAATTGTGTGCATTCATTGGTTCAGGAAAAGTTTAGGTAAACAATAGTATTCCCAGTGAATAAACTTACAAGAGGACTAGACAAATTTTCAGAATCATCACATGGCAACAAAGTCTATAACAGGGCTTTCAAAAACTCATGTGAACATGTGTCCTCATTGTGTTGTCAATCAATCAACAAGGAAAAGGTCCCAAACAGTGGTTATTACAATGTATTTCAAACCACTGACCATTTTTCATAAAACCTGAGAATGATGTGATTGTGTGTTTAACTGGGAAATTTACCAGATCCTTTTGATGCTGTTTTCAGAAAAACCCTTAACCATTTTTTATAAAGGGTTTTCTCAAATAAAGCAGGATATATTGTTCTTTATTTTTTTTAATGATATATTTTGTACTTTTGCTTATTTTTGTTGGCAAAAGTTTCAAATTCCTATCAGGATATAGAACCTTTATTTTTGTTGGTGATATTATCCTTAAAAACAGATCAAAAGGAAATGGAACTTGTGTCAAGGTCATGTCAAACTCAAGTTTGCTTTAACATAGATCAATGATTGATTGCTACACAAATCTTAAAATACTTGGGCGCTCATGTTTTAATTCAAATATTATAACAAAAATGAGTTCCCATAGTAAAAAGTTTCCATCATCTGGGGTACTAAACCACTGTCATGAATCTATAAAAAAATTTCAAAACTTGAATTGGCATGTGGCAAAACCCTGAATTCAAATTCCTGTAAAAGGCTGCTGATATATTGAACTTGACAATATGCATCTAAAATGTATTTTGTTAAGGACATAAATTTTGCAGATAATTCATGATCATCATCAAATGACTGGTCATGATATTGTGGTTACACAAAATAAAATCATTCCTTTTATCTGAACAACAGATGATCAAAATTTTTGTCAAAAGATTATCCACTGTTGCACTAAAAGTTGCTGAGATACTAATCCTTCAAATCCTTACCATTACCTTACCCCTAAACACTGTTTTGTTCAAACGTCTGGTTCCTAACCACTGACCACTGCTGAAAGTCAATCTCTGCTTCTTCATTGTATTTGGTTATCACTGTTGTTCAAAATCAGTGTTTTAACCACTGATGTGCTATCCACTGATAGTAAAAATCACCCACTGTCTTCATTTTGACCGTTGCAACCACTGATACTTGCTTCATCAGTGGTTTCCTAAACAACTGTCCTCCATAATACATCTCTTCATCAGCGGTTGACACGTGGTCAGTTTTTAGCCCTCAGATCTTTGTAACTGCTGCCACATCAGCGTTCACTTTTTCTTTTCCCTAAATAAAACCCTGATCAAAACACCAAACAGGGTTTTACACTGTCGAATTGAATTCCAAAAAATTCTCTTCTCAAAACAGTTTCCAATCTTTCTTCTCAAATCATTCTTCATCAAAATGACGAAATCAAAATCAAAATCAAAATCAAAATCATCATCATCTTCCAAAGAGGTCGCTCAAACGGCCGCTGAAACCATTGAAATACCATACAAATCCCCTCACAACTACTTGGGTCTACTCACAAAACCCACTAACAATCACACCTTCGGTTCAATCATCGACATCATGGCTGCATCAAAGTTAAAACTTTGCTTACAGCAGATGCTCCAATTTACCAACAAAGCCAGAGAGAATTTTGGAAAAACGCTACCCTTGAAAAACAAGGCGAGTCCGTCACTGCCATTAACTCTCCCATACAGGGCAAAGCGATTCAAATTACTCCACAATTCATCTCAGAAGTCTTTAAACTCGATGATCAGCAAGGTAAAACTTCTTTTCTTAAAAACGAGTTGAAAACTGATTTTCTGGAAAGGGGGTATGCAGAACAGACAAAAAGGGATACCTTACAAAAAGGTTACTTTCCTTCTGCACCTAGGTTTCTATTCCACACTCTCTTGATATGTGTTTCAAATAAAACAACTGCTTTTAACGAAATACCATTAAAGATCCAATGTCTGGGTTATGCCATTTTACATAATGAAAATTATAACTATTCCCAGGAGATCTTTGATGATTTGGTGAAAAATGTTGATAGCAAAGCATTTTTACTTTTTCCAAGGTTTCTAAGTTACTATTTTAAACAAAAATTTGGAAAAGAAAATGAAAATTTGCTCAAACAAGGTGTTTATTTTCAAATAAAAGGGTTAACAACTGAAACATTCACTAGAATGATGGCACCTATAAAAACAAAAGCAGAGGTGCCTGAGCAGAATTTAGCAGAAAACACTGCTCCTCAGGCATCTACTGTTGAGCCCACTGCTCCAGGTGATCATAGTAGCACAACCACTGCTATGAAACCCACACCTGTCATCACCAAAAAGACCAAAAAGAAATCATACAAAAAGCCCACCAAACCCAAAGCAAAGGCAACTCTGGAAGATGAGATCCCAGAGCAACTGCCAGTGACAACACAAATGTCACCAAAAACCACTGCTGCTACTTCCTCACAGCAGATGGTAGAAAGATCTCCACTCTTACCTCAAACTCCTCCTGCATCCTCACAAAAGGATCAGGTTGTAAACACAGGGACTCCACATTATGAAGCTCTGGATCCACTCGTATCCATCTTCCACAGTCCTGATCCCAAGGACATGTCTCTTTCAACACCCTTATCCTCACCCCTCACATTACCACAATCCATAATACCTTTGTTGCATGCAGTTGATATAGCTCAGACACAAACCAGTTCCTCTCAATCACCTATCACTGAGAGCATACTCCTACAAGTGACTGGGTCTGATGATTATACCTCTGCTATCCCAGCAACAACTGAGGAGGTTACACTGCAGGAGTTATAAGTAATTCCTGTCAGTAGTTCAAGTGAAGCAGCCACTACAAATGTTGAACCCATTGATTTACATTTGGACAGTGGTTACATCTATAAGACTTCCTTGAAGGTAATTCCTTCTATAGCACCTCTAATAACCACCAGTGAGTATGTTAAAACCACTGGCAACATTGAAAGGCTATCAAGTGTTGAAGGAAGAAGACCCCAGAACCAAGAACAAGGGGCATCAATGAATGATTTCTGGGACTCAGTTCCAAAGTCACACATTGATATAACCACTGCTGGTGGGAAATCAGATGATCCCATTAAATTGGGTGATGATTTAAAATATCAGGAATTGACGGGCAGAGTTGAAAATCTTGAAACATCAGTTGCTGAAATAAAGGATATGGTGCAACAGCTGTTAAAAGCTCAAAAAGCACAATCCACTGCTGTTCCAGCTCAAGCACCTGCACAACCTGCACCTGCTGCAAATGAGCTATGGAGTGTATTCCAACCCCTGCTTGAAAAACAAAAACAAATGGCTGATCAGCAGCATGCAATACATGTACAAATGCTGACAAACATGGTGGAGTCAAGGTTCAAAGATACTTAAGCAGACATCAAGGCTATAAAGGCCAGCATCCAAAACAGCACTGGCAAAGCTCCTTCCACTCTACTATTCATTGAAAACCCCCTCCAGATAATGCCAAAAAGGGGGAGAAAATCAAGCAGTTGAAGAAGAAGGGAATAGAACATGGCCTGTATGTTGAACCTGAACAAGAAAAACAGACATCTAAACCACCTCCCAAAGGCTCCAAACCTCAAACCACAAAAGCTCAAACTTCCATCCAAACAGTTGATATGTCAGTAGTTTCAAAAACTACTAGCCAAACAGCTGCCATCTCTTCAACACACACCACTACAACACACACTACAACCACTGCCCTACCAGAACATAAAACTACAACACCATCCACCAAATTACCACCTGCTCAAAAGCAGAAGACATCTACTGACACATCAGTAGTTGTAATGACAACAGAGGTTGAAACAACAGTTGTTTCAACAGCTGTTTGCCAGTCATCCACCACTACTCTCATCAATGTCACATCACCACCATCACCTCCTGCGAAAAAGCAGAAGACATCAGATGTTACAACAACTGTTAGTCAGTCACCATCCACCACCACCCTCACTTCACTTCAAGCCATCTTTACTTCAATCAATAAATCACCCAAAATCACTCCTTCACTAGATAAAACTTACACCAGAAAAAGAAAAACAACTCAGGCAACTGATGACAAATATGATCCTAATGCTGCAAAATATCCACTGGAACTGGAAGCTGTAAAAAATGAGATGAGACAATTCTACATTGAGGATAATCCTTCGAAAAGAAGATTTCCTTCTCTCATAGGCTTCATAGTCCCAGAGAATATGGATGAATATCTCGAGCTCAAAGCAAGGCAGGCTAAGATAAGAGCCAAACTTGAATGCAAAGATCAAGGTGACGAAGCCATTTCTGTAAGAATGGAATTCTTGCTCACCAAAGTCAAATCAGATGGAAGACTATGCATGAGATCTGAGCAAAGAAATGTCAAACTTACCACCCGAAGCAGATCTACGAAAAGAAATGAGAAAAGGTTATCTTGCATACATCATGAAAGAAAAATTCTATACAGCTGAAGAAAAACAATTCGAAGAATGGCCAATAGTTGCATTAAAGCATGAGGCAAACATAATTGAAAGAATTAAAAATGATCCAAGCATGAAGAGGACAGCTCCAAACTGGAGAAAATACAAAAAGCTCATAGCTGACCTTACATCTGAGTACAAAAGAAAGAAGCAGGAGCTGGTGGATGCAAGGGTGGATACTGCCTATGCCATAGCAAAATGGACTAAGCAGCAAACAGATGAAGCTTATGAAAGGCTTAAGAAAAGGAGGATGACAGTTTCTGACACTTCCAAGAAGCCTAACTACAAAAAGCCAAAGCAGCAGATCAAAACTTCTGAACCACTGATCACCTCAGCAGATACCTCTGTCACTATGATTGACCAAGAAAAGAGGAAACAGCTGACTGTTGTAGAAGAAAAGGAAAAAGAAGCTGAGTACTTTGAAGAAGCCATCAAGAAAATGGCTTTAGATAAAGACAGATCAGCAAAGCTTCAAGACCTTGCCAAAAAGGTTTTGAACAAACCATCATCACCAAACACATCAGCAGATATATCAGACATTGAGCTAGATCAACAAAAGAGACAAGAGCAGATTGACAAAGAAGCTGCAGAAGACATAGCTGCAGCAAATGAAATCATAGACAAGGCTTTCAAACAAATGTCTGAAAATTTTGAGCTAGCAAAGGCTCAGGATACTGCTTTACAAATTTTTACAAGGCCAAAATCACCCAACTCATCTGTAAATAAACCTCTCCCAAGAAACCCATTGGGTTCAAAAATACTAAAATGGCTCTCTGATCAAAAGACCCATGTATTGACCCTGATCAGATCCAATGGTGAAATGAAGTACATATCAAGGAAACAAGCACCGAGCCTTGGTGTTGAAGATCTACAAGATCTCCTTGAACTTTCATTGTGCAGGGATGAGGATGACTCAAGTTCCAAAGACTTTGAAGCAAAATTTAAAAGACAAGCTAGGGAACTTCTGATGAGAGAATAAAGATCCAAAATAATGAAGTGTTTTGGCATTATCTGTTCCAGGGGGAGATTGTTGGAATTGAACCCTACCAGAGGAACAGATAATGAAAGCCAAAACTGGGTCACAACAGTGGATTCACAATAAGCAGTTGTTTACGACAGGCTTTCCCCTTGAAAGTACTTATAACATCTGATGCCTTCTATTCACTGTCCGCATACAACTGCTGCTGCCCTTTATACTGCTGATAAAGCCCTGAAGAAGTAAACACTGCTGGTTCAATCTACTGATGACAAAGCACTGCCCACTCAAGGACTGATCAACTTTGAGGAAAGCACTGATGGAAGTAGATAGCAGTAGTTTAGTACATTACTTGTCTTGTATAGAATCAGTGGTTAAGATTAGCAGTGTTTGTATAAGAACAGTGTTTACAGGCTATTAGACGTCGCTTTCATGGTGACGTCAGCTGAGATGCCTCAGTGGTTTGGTTTGCCTATAAATGGAACAGTACCCTGTACTGTTACATTTGATCGTTGTGAGTGAGTTCTTCTCCTCAATTCAATCCTTTCATCTTGTGCAATCAACCATTGGGTATCAGGCTGAGGGGGAGTTTTGTTTGTAAGCTTGCATTGTAATATTTTGCTTTGATTTGTAATCTTTCAAACTTAATGAAAAGCAAATGTTTATCAAAACTATCTTTCTCTTTGATTGTGTTTACAAAGTTTGTTATTCATTTCCACTGCACTTAAACTCTGTTCATTTCTATTGATTTGTTCAAATTATACAAACAAACACAATCATTAGAGCCTCCGATCCTAACAATCCCCTTTGCCGCACCCCTCGTTTTATACGGAATTCCGAGGTGGGCGAGCCATTAACGAGCACCGAGGCTTTACCTGATCTAAGGCAAGACGAGACCCACAATTTCCATTTAACTCCAAAGCCCATTTGCTCCATGGTAGCGAGAAGATAATTCCAGTTAACGTATCGAAAGCCTTATCGAAGTCGACTTTAAATACCATACACTTTTTCTTCGACCTTTTTGCCCACGCAATGGTTTCGTTAACCGTGAGGTGACTTTCCAAAATGTTTCTCCCCGCAACATAAGCCGATTGCTCAACTCCAATGATATTGTGTATGACCTCTTTCAGCCTGGAAGCCATAATTTTATAAATCAATTTTTGCATGCAACCGATTAAACTGACAGGCCTATATTCCTTAAGAAGAGTAGGATCTCTCTCTTTTTTGGAATCAATGCAATAAAATAGGTGTTCCAACCATGATTATCGATGCCTTTTTCGTCAAAGATGGCAGGAATCAAGAAATACTCAATATAATGATTATAATCTCAGTTCCATTGTTGTTATTGTTATTATTATTATTATTATTATTATATTTTGTAAAAGTGGGCAAATAAGTTGCTAAATTATCCAACACTTTTTTTTTTTTTTAACTTTTATCAAGTTATCATTTGAATACTTTTTATTTTTATTTTTTAAATCTCAATAATCATTTTGAAATATACAATCAAAAACCGTTTAATAACCCATTAAATGGTATTTCCGAATTTATATAAACCTAATAAACATAACCACCACAAGTGGCCTAGTGGTGGAGTGACTTGGATTCTCCAATGGAGACCCAAGTTCAATTCCCATTAGTGCCACTTTGGTGGCCACCGACACCCGCTTTAAAGCCGGACCGAGGACACTCGAGGTCTCGGGTTCGAAACATGTTTCTTACCCCTCTTTGATGGCTATGGGTATTTGCCGCCGGGGATCCTTGTCGGGTGGTGAACTGGGAAGGGAGATCCCTTCCGTGGTCATGGGTACCGTGCAACTACCCTTTTTTTTAATAAACATACTATGCATCTTGAATTATATATGTCGTAAGCAGGGGCGGACCTATAGCTTATTAAGGGGTGGCGTCCGCTACCCCTTGGTCGGAAAAAATTTGGAAAAATTAGTGTAAATTTTGAAAAAAATTGACGTTTTTTCGATTTCGTTACGGCTTATTTATAAAACGTTACCCCTTGGTCGGAATCCTAGATCCGCCACTGGTCGTAAGTACATCAATACATGCTGACAATTCAATAGACGATATGTAAACATCATATTTAAACTTAAAGACTTTGAGATTATATATATATTAAATTCATCATTTAAAATAAGTACATCCCCACAATATCCATTAGAATTATGCTGAATAAACATACTTAAAAAATAAAAATAAAAAAAATCTACTTGAGAATTTCAGATTACATGTACCAGTGAGATAGATTAGGAAGTGTCTTAACAACTAAAGTAATTATGCTTATACAATCTAAACTAAAGTGATAATAATCACGCACTATAGGCAGCGTAACGATACTTGCAAATTGTAGTGTAAACATCATTACCCTAGTTAAATTTTGTTGTAGCGTAATTATAGTTTCTGTGAAAATGCAAGCGCGTGTTTTCTTCGCTTCGTATCATAAAACATATTTGTAATTTATCCTAACAACATATATATTTTCTTTTAAATTCATCATTGAAATAAGTACATCCCCCACAATATCCATTACTATTACAGTATTACGTTGAATAAAGATATAGTCAACAAGAAAAATAAAAAAACAAAAAAGTAATGAATAAAAAATAAAAAGGGACTTTTGAAATTATTAAAAAATATTATATAAATGCAAAGAAATGACATAAACCAACTTTTACGGCCACCATTTTCCTTGGGCGGTCGGCGACGGAAAGCGATTTTAGTGTGTGTTGTAAGCTGAAGGTGGTACGGTGGTCAAACCATCCCTTTGAGTTTGTATTCAATTTTTAGATGTATTGTATTCTCATCTCAATTATTGATTGAAAAATGATTATGATGTTTTTAACATAAGGGTCTAGAAACAATATTAATAATATGAAAATCTTTAGGCCACAATATAGAGTATAGATGGCCATTTAATTAAATAGGGTGACCTTAAATATAAATTTGAGAAATTTAAAATTGAGAAATTTTCAGTTTGGTAAACAAGTTTCTTAAGTGTTTTCTTTAATTATTTAAAGTTCCTTTTTTATATATTTAAATATTGTATCTTTTTATAAAGGTTAAGTTTTTTTTTTAATTAAATGACTAAATAGAACATGTATGAAATTTAGTTACTCTTTAGTGATTATCATTTTTTGACAAACTTAACAGTTAACTTGAATCAGGAGATAATAATGAAAAAAAATACTTAACAATAAGCAAGTTTTGAGGAAACAATAAACATGTTTCATAACTATTAAATGTAAGTCAAATTGAAAAAAGAAGTGTATATATAATCACTACATAGTTTTCAAGATTTATATATTTTTATTTAAATCTCTTAATTTTTGTAAATGCTTATATTTATAAAAAAGAAAAGAAATTAGAAGACTGGAACATTAATAAAACTTGAGTGATTGTAGAGTAATAAAAAAGACTTTAAGTGAAAGTGGACACTTGGGACTTGGGAGTTACAAGTTTAAAACAGAGAACTATGAGATCCGTTTTTTTTTTTTTTAAATGTGAACTTCATTAGAAAACGACTAACCCGAAAACCAGGAGGCACCACAACACTACAGAACTTACATAATTTCAAATTTACACCAATTTTCCCATGACAAATCTTTGAACTTAGTTCTATTCCTAGCCCACAAGAACCCAAACGACTTCACCTCGCTTAACACTTTCTCAATTCTGAACCTTATATTTCTGAATCTAGCTTCATTCCTAGCCTTCCATATGCACCAACATGCTATGATAATCACGCCTTGAAAAATGGATTTCTCCGGTTCCTTTAACCCACAAAACTCATGAACCTTCAAAAGATCTTGAAACGAGAACGCGTAAATTTACGGCACATTACACCATCTGCTGACCGAGTTCCAAACCACATTCGCAGCAAAACATTCCGTAAACAAGTGTGATATCGAATCTTCTCCTTCGTTACAGAAACCGCAGCTCGACTCCAGAATATTAACATTTCTTTTGCGAAGAGCTTCCACCGTGGGAATTCTGCCTAAGTCCGCCCGCCACGCGAAAACATTGCACTTAGCAGGGAGCCATTTACACCAAGAAAAGCTTGAACTATTCCCCGGACCACTACCTTTAACGAGAACCTTTTTCACCGCTCCGACACTAGAATCCTCCGGCCCGTTCCCGAGCCAAACCCATTTATCCATATTACCGGTGACATTGAAGGCGTCTAGCAATATAGATAGTTGCGACAGGTCGCCCATCTCCAAAGTAGACTCAAGCGGCCTTTTCCATTGCCACGAAAACCTGTTCTGGCCGCTACCATTCAGAATACGCTCACTAATTTTACATCTTCTATTAGCCTCCAGCTGGAACAATCTAGGAAACACATCTTTAAGCGGATCGCTAGAAACCCACGGATCAAGCTAGAAAGCGATACAATCTCCTTTGCCTGGAATACCTCTAAAAAAGCTTCTCAACGGGGTATCATCCACCATAGTCCTGGCTATCCACTTCACTAATTTATTCCAAGGTCCTCCCATATTCTTTTTAGCCGGCATAAAATCCCAATTTCGAGCACCACAGTGAATGGCATTGACCACTTTACGCCATAGACAATTCTCCTCCGCCTTATACCTCCAACACCACTTGGATAAGAGAGCCAGATTAATATCTCTAAGCTTACAAAGCCCAAGCCCACCAAAATCTTTAGGGGCCGAAACCTTGTCCCATGCCACCCAATGAATTTTATGCCCCTCGTGAGAACCCCCCCAAAGAAATCGTTTAATCATACCTTCAAGATCCTTAATAACTTTAACAGGAGCTTTATAGATAGAGAAGTAGAAGGTAGGAAGGCTTTCAAGAACGGACTTGATAAGCACTAGTCTGCCACCAACCGAAAGAGATTCTGCCTTCCATTTCGATAGCCTGGCTTCAAAGACATCATACGCCGGTTTCCAACTATTAATATTACTCATATTAGCACCAACCACTAACCCCAAATACCGAAAAGGAAGCTTATCCGCTTTACACCTGACCCTAGCCGCTTGATCCTCAACCTCTCTCCCTTCGACCCCAACTGCATACATATTAGACTTGGACACGTTTATTTTAAGACCCGAGCATAAGTAAAAAACCCGAAGAATTCTAACAACGTTCTTAACATTTTCTGATGACCACGTCCCCAGAATTATAGTGTCGTCTGCATACAAGAGATGAGAAATACACAAACCACCGTTAGGGATTTTAATACCTTGGAAAATACCTTCCTCTTTAGGTTTATCCATCATGCAAGAAAGAACTTCCATCACAAGCAAAAAAATGAACGGGGAGACAGGGTCACCTTGCCTCATCCCTTTTTCACACTTGAACTCGAACGTAGGCGACCCATTCACCAAAACGGAAGATCTCGCGGAGTTTAGGATCCCCCAAATCCACTTACACCACAAATCCGGGAATCCCATTTGATGCATTAGATCAATGACAAAGTGCCAATTAACATTGTCGTACGTCTTCTCGAAATTAATTTTCAACAAAAACATCTTTTTCTTATTCCTTTTGCACAAAGCAGTAATCTCGTTGACAATTAACGGCCCATCAAGAATAAACTTACCTTTGAGGAAAGCTGACTGTGAATCCGACACCACTTTCCCAATAACCATCTTCAAACGGTTCGCTAAGATTTTAGAAATCACCTTACTAATAACCCCAACCAAATTAATCGGCCTATAATTGTTAAGCTCCACCGGGTCTTTTATTTTTGGAACTAGAGTGATAAAGGACGAACCGCATCCCACATTGATTCTACCTTCCTTAAAAAAGAACTCCATCAACCTTTTAAAATCATTTTCAAACACGCCCCAAAAATGTTTAAAGAATTTCAGGCTAAAACCATCTGGTCCGGGAGCCCGATCACCACCACATTCGAAAACAGCCTCCCTGATTTCCTTGCTTGAAAAAGGTTCCATAAGAAACTCCTGATCCGAATCAGCAAGGGTAAGTGTAGCATAATTAGCACTTGCCGTATATAATGAGAGTTAGAAAAAAGTATATACGAGCACATTATGTATCATATCGAAAGTGAAATATACAAATATTTGTTCTATTTTTATAGTTCACTTGAAATTTGGTATGTAAGACCATGCGTAGTCGTTGGGGTGAATAATGCCCCACCCTAGGGTATTTTGCGCCATGTGGCAGCCCAGTCAGCAATGGGGCATTATTGGGCGTTTTTTACAAAAGGAGTGATGTGGGGATTGTGGGGCATTATGTTTGTAATAAAATAAAATAAAAAAAGCACTTAAAAAATCTTATTGACCAAAAAATGGAAGCTCAAATGTGATTGGCCAGGAAATCCCCCCTTCAGCGTGTTTCAAAACACGCCAAAACAAAATCTAGGAGAAAACACGCCCGAAAACGCCCATGGGGGTGGGCAAGGGGCGGAATTGGGCGTTATTGGGCAATATTTTTGAAAAAAGGACGCCCACTACGGGTGTTCTAATAAACATAATCATGGTCAAATATATCCTCAATTTACATCGTTTCAAAACAATTTATAATAACACTTAATGATGCGTACATCTTGAGCTCGCGTTGCAGGGCACTAAGCCGAATATTTCTCTCTCATAACATGTACGTCTTTGTTTCGGTTACCTGTACATACTACTCATAACACGATTTCAAAAAAATTATATTGCGTCAACCAATTAAATTAAAACACTATCATACTTTTGCTTAAGAAAAACAAAAACGGATAGAAAAACAATAATTTTAAACTGGGGCAAAATTGTAATTTTTCAGGATAAATGAACTTGTGCCAGACGCGTGGCACGAATAAAAAATTACACCGAGTCAAACAATTAAAACAAAGCACTACTATAGTTTTGTCAAAAAAAAAAAAAAAAAACTAAAACGATGGCATGACTTGTAATTTTACAATGGGGGTAAAATCGTAATTTAACTGGGAAAACAAAGGAAAATGATGCCAAAAATGTAAATTTAAATTGAGGGCAAAATTGTAATTTGGCTGGGTGGGGAAAAAACAAAACTAATGGCAAAAACTGTAAATTTAAACGGGTCAAAATGGTAATTTTTAGTTGGGGGCAAAAGCATAATTTCATTTCGAACTGGGGGTAAAAACGTAATTTTGAAATGATGGCAAAATCGCAATTTTAAAGCAGGGATAAAATCATAAATTGGTTGGCCTAATTGGGAGTGCTAGGCAGCTTCCTGTCACTATTCCCCATCTTGTGTCTGTAGGTATACATTGGGGGCAAAATCGTAATTTTACTGGGAAATTACACAAAAACGAAGACAAAAATGTAAATTTAAATTGGGGGCAAAATCGTAATTTAGCTGGAAGGAACAAAACAAAACTAATGATGAAACTGTAAATTTAAATGGGACAAAATCGTAATTTTGAACCGAGAGCAAAATTGTAATTTTTAACTAGGCGCAAAAACATAATTTTATTTCGAACTAGAGGTAAAAACGTAATTTTAAACTGATCGCAAAATCATAATTTTAAAGCGAGGACAAAATCGTAATTTGATTTGGCCCAAAGCAGGTGAGCTACTGTTAACCAAATTTCATAAATGTTATAGAATTAATATGTATATATTAAAAATAACGATTTAAGTATATATAATAATAATAATAATAATAATAATAATAATAATAATTAATACTGCAATTAAGTAAGTAATAAAAAATGAAATATTCAGTATAAATAATATTATAAAAATATTTAAGTACTGTTCATCGAAAGTTTATTTTATACATATTGAGTAATAAAAATGAAATATTCAGTATAAATAACATTATAAAAATATTTAAGTACTGTTCATCAAAAGTTTATTTTAATATGTATAATAATGTATAATATGTACTAGTTATTTGGCTTTGAGACTTGTAAATTGTAGTCTAACCAATTAGACATAGCATGATGTGTAGACCATGTACTTTGCAATTTGCATTTATAGACTTTTGTCCACCAAACTTTAACCAAAATCTAATGGGAACCTGGTTGACGACCGATTTTATCATTTAAGACCAAGTTGTAAAATTGAGAGTATATATATTCAAAAATATATTTAATAAAAACCATTAGAAAATTATGAACTTAAATTAGAACAGCTATTAAAATGTAGAAAAAAAAGACAAAATTCTTATATCACACCAACGAATTCATAAAAAATATCTTGTGGCCAAAATTAGTAGTGTCAGCATATTTCTAACGTTTATGAATAAGTAAACTTTGATCAACGATTTAACTCTTAACACATTCTTTATTCTTTATACTTTTAAATATATGAAACTAAACTGTCATATATAGTATTATCTTTTCAAATAAAAATTCAGATATTTATTAAAATTCCTTTTTTTCTTACTAATTACCTATCAATTAACTAAACAAGTGTCGTATATTTTCATGGGGTGTTTTTCACTATTTTGAGAGGCAAAAATAAATAATTTTCGTTCTTTTATAATAATGAGTTTCACTTAGAAAAGTAAATTGTGACGTAGAAGTGATGCATGGCATACGTTTGTGTGCAAATTATGAATACACAATTTGCGTTTGAGAACATTTTACATATTATAGCAGTAGAGATGGTCAAATGCTATATAATATGTTTAAGTCAACCGTGAAAGGATATAGTTAGTAAAAGTGAGAGGATACAATGGTTACAGCATAACTCTGGATCATTGGACCCACATACACAAAGTCTTCGATCTTTGAAGGTACCGTTGTCGATACATCATTGATTCTGATCGAGTCTTGTATACCTTTTACGAGTTGAGTGTATTCGTATATTTTTCTTTTTAATTTGTTTTTGGTCTGTTGTTAACTCGACTTTTATCATGGTCATCATAAATGATTGTTGATCTCCATAAGGGTTTTTGAGAATTATCGTTATTTGTACTCAACCATGGTAATGGTAATGGTAATGCTAATGCATATAAATGTATATTAGTGTATACTCGTATGTTAATCTAGTTGCTAGGGATGTCTATCCATCTGTTTGGTTCAATGGTTCATGCTTCTTCTTTTTTGGGTTCACTTTTTTACTCTTCCTTTTTTTTTTTTGAAATGATAAGCTTCATTAAGAAAACGCAAGTTGTCTCCCTTAAAAACCCGAGGAGAACAACAACCACCCAACTATACAAGTTTACATAACATCAAATTTACATCAGTTGTCCCAATGCAAGAATTGAACTTAGATTTATTTTTAAGCCATAAGAAACCTAATAGTTTTACATTGCCAATAATGTCTTGAACCCTCATCTCCTTGTTTTCAATAAACTTCTTGTTCCTTAGGGGATCCGTAGTGGGGCGCTTTGCCCTTTCATGGCGCCGGTATAACGCCGGGAACACCAAAACGGTGGGCGGTATGGATGAGAAAAAGAGGGGGGGGGGGCGAGTATTATAGCGGCGGTATGGGGATTTTTTCAAAGTTTGGACCAATCAAAATTAGTTAGTGTTTTTATAATTAATTAATAAAAACGAAAATTAATAATTAGGTATTGATGGGTAGGGGCTTTATGACAACGGACTCTAGTGATATAACGCCCCATAAAGCCCCTGTGTGACGTGGCACGACACGTGTCGCATAACGCCCCACAAGGAGCTTTATGACTACGGATGACCTTACCTTCCATATTCTCCAACATGTAATTATAACTATCCCATGTAATGCGATCCTCTCTTTCTCCCCTACTTTTGTTGTTTTATGGAGCTACGAACCGCAAGAGTTCCAATTTCATTTATCTTTTTAATAATACTAGCGCTAGCGCATGATTTGATATATAAAAATTGAAACCATAAAATATTTTACTAATCAAAGCAAATGAATTAGCAAGAAGCTAGAAAACTTACAAAAGGAAACTACACTAAATTTTCACCTTGTTTTCCATCCTATGAGCCTGAGAGTTTTAAATATCTTCAATTAACTTGTGAATGGATCCGTACTTATTGTTAAAAACTTAAGAATAAACAAGGTTGTAAAACACTAGATATTATTCAATTTTTTTACACTAAAAAGGTTGTAGAATATAAATAAAATTACCTTTACATAACACTAGAAAATTACTGTCATGTGGAATTAATTACTTGACGAGAAAATTTTGACAATGGTTTTCTAAAAACCAATGATCGATATTGTGTGTAAAAGTCACAATCCAAGAGTGAAAGGGGTCCATCTACAGTAGGTCAAAAGAACAAGGGTTCATCTTCAAGGGGCCCGCAATATCAATTATTTCGGCCACGTGTCACGTGTCAGTGCCACGTGACAGTTGTGGTAATTAAGGAAAAGCGTAAATTTTCACATGTTTCAAAGGCACATAACTGTGCTTACCTCTATGAGGACGACACGTGTTTGTTATATTTTAGCATTTTGATTAAATTGCAAAGGTAGTCCCTTATATTCATGGCCGGCCTGGGGTGGGCGGGAGGACCACCGGTCAGGGCCCGATATTTTGAGGGGCACGTTTTTTCTAAAAAAACCCGATATGTAGATGTAAAATATTTTTTTAATAGGGTACACCCATATAAACACCAACATAGGCCTCCTTACAGAACTATTCTTATTGTTTAGATTAGTTATTAATCCCTTTGGCATTAGGTTTAGACCTTTAGTGAGCACAATACCTAATTTCGTTAAGGCCTAAGGACACATTTTTTCGAGCTCGAGCAGGGTACATGAATTCTCAGGGCCGGCCCTGCTTATATTCATAACTCTTTTCATTTTAGTCTTTAAACGTTATTGGCAAACTTTCTTATTTGGTTCAACATCAATTTGTCGTTCAAAAAATAAACAAAATTCTTCGTTATGAAAACTATTTACGACTTTACATACGCTATTTTGGTATTTGAGGCATCCAATCTAATTTGGGTGAATCCAAAAAGTTCAGGACCACCATCACATAACCTTAACCGATCATAGATTTCCTCACATAGAAACTATTATGAACCTCACGTATCATTTGAAAAAAAAAGTTGATCAATCTAACACCTCTCACTCTTCATGAAGTTCCCATACTTGAAAATTTACCTCTAAGAAAATTTACCTTAATGGAATCCATAATTTTTTCTTCTAATTCTCGCTAAAGCTTTCATTTTTTGACCTTTCGTTATGAGCTACACACATGACCTTGGACACGGTATTTAGATGTACGCTGGGAAATATCTTATTATAAACCATATCAATATAATGCGTAACAAACTACAATTCTTATATGTAGATTTGTGAACATAGGTATACCTCTTATGGATCAAATAAAAAAAAAAAAAAACTCAACTTACAACAAAATTTGTTGAATCACCCGAACCTAGTGAAATTCATATAAATTATTCAGACGTTTATCTATCATTAAAAGTATTTTATAACAACATATTCAATAATATCTAATAATTAAGTTGACATGAAAGTCATAGAAGATCTTAAAACGATCGGAAGAAAATATATTGCTAGGAGTCAACCCGACTTGAACATCTCTACTAAATAGTACAAGGACCAAAGGCGTCAATAGCAATATCTACAAGGACTTTCAAGGAACTTCTAGTGAAGCAAAATAAACACATACACATGAGTGATGACAAAGCTACCTATCAACTTTTTCATGTTTACTTGCAAAGACAGTTACCTTAAAAGAAGACAGTTGTAAGGGACACGTGTCCCTTGGAACACCAATGCCCACCGGCCTAGGGTTGCCAGGTCGCCTGAGTTTGACTGTTGGAAAATGAGAAACCAAATTGTTGATTAATTTGTGAATATTATAAAATATGTGTTGTTAATTCCCAATTGGGTAATCCCTATAATATTAAAAGAGTTGAGTGTTGTGATGGTGTACTTTACCGCTTTCTTCTTTGGTTATCCAATTTATGCATTTAGATCAACCTTTTATCTTTTGAAAAGTCTTTGTGATAAGATGGTTTGGTTTTCACTGTTTTTCACTCAATTCATATGTTTTTAAATAGTTGAAAACTGTATTTTAGATTGTGAAGTTTTGTTTTAGGTTTATTGATCACTTGGTATTAGTCTAGTGAATGATCTTTTGAAAAGTATATGCTTGTTTGTGTGTTTTCATTATTAACTTGAACTCGTAATAAGTTAGTTTAAGTTATGTCGTCGTTCAGAAAAAAAAGTTATTACTTAGATAGATATGAAAAACTTACAAAAAGTTGGTTACTTATAGTGAACAAATCAAAATTGGTTGCTACATTTAAGTATTTATAACTTTCTATATTTGGTTCACTTAAAATGGTGACTATTTTATAACACATAGATAAAAAATTTATCATAAAACTTTTGGGACCAATTGAATCGGAGATTTTAGTTGCACTATTATGTTTGTTTTTATTATAATAAGAGTACTTATACAATAATTGCTGGTTAAACTTCTCTGTTAATTTTAATATATAAATATCAAACTTTTGGGACCGATATTGAAGTTTATGTAATAATATTTCATAAAATATGTGCGACAAATGCTATCGAAGACACTTGTATCTCATGTGAACGTACATCTGTCATGTGTCAAGATCGCCATGCATAGTCAACTCTCGATATACAAACATCAGTCTAATTATTGTATGATTGTCCTATCATTTTTCTTAACTAAATGCATATTTTATTGGAATTTTTTAATATTTTATGTTAACTTAATAAACTATAGTCTTACCACATTTGACAAAGCATCAATCAGAAATAGTTAAAATATTGGACATGATCATCAATAATTGAAACGTAGATTAAATTAAAATTATATATATAAGAGGAAATAATGAAGCAAAAAAATAATAGATAGTGATATTAAAAAAGAAATGAAATTTTAATATATATTATGATCATGTAATCGGATCTAAATTACACTATGTTCATAGAATTACATAAAGACATAATTAGAATCCAAGATATCTTGATCATATTCATATTTGAACAAGTTGCCACAATAGCTACTTTCTCTTTCATCTTCTGTGCTGCTTCCATTGATGTAGCTAGTTGAATTTGAGTGTAGAGAAGCTGGACTTGATGAAGATGTCGACAAGTTCGATAAATGTGAGGTGAAGTCGAAATCGCTTGAGGTTAAATTCGACTGAGGATCGATAATATTTTGTTCGTAACCGTAGTTTTCCATGGCAATAAAGTTATCAAGATTGTTTTGCCAGTCGTTTACATGGCAAGTTTGTTGGTCAAAACTGGAAAAAATTGAAGGAAGTTGGTCTACATTTGGTTCCAAGAGTTGGGCAGATTGATCTCTAGCAAATGGAACACAATTAGGGTTATTTAATGGAGCACAACTAGGGTTTTCTTGAATTAGGGTTTGGCAATCTTGGTTTTGAAGTTGGACTAGATGGTTTTCTTGAACTTGATGAGGATTTCCAAATTGGTTTCCTTGTCCGTTGTGGTGAACAAAGTTCGGATTTTGATTTTGTTGAGACGAGAGGAGTGAAGCCGCTAACCTCAACAGTTCGGGGTTCACTGAAGGTTGAACCCCGAACATGTTTGTGTGAGGTGAATTATAGAAAGACAAGCTCAAAATGGTTGAAATGTCTAGAAGATCAAGTCGAGGACTGTGAGTGACAGGATCGATTCCCATACGAAGAAGTCTTTTCCTGATATGAGTGTTCCAGTAATTCTTGATCTCGTTATCTGTTCTTCCTGGCAAACGAGCTGCGATAGCTGACCATCTATCGAAAGACCAAACACCAATGATTAGACAACCTTGCATGAAAAAAAAAAAAATCTTTAACAAAACCCCTTGTATAAAATAATATTTTGATCAACACCCATCTTTTGAAAATCCATTTAAGTGAATTAATAATATTAATCAAACAATTGACTTACTTGTTCCCCAAAACACTGTGTAGTTGAATAATTGTTTCTTCTTCTTCAAAAGAGAACCTTCCTCTTTTAATATCCGGTCTCAGATAATTTGTCCATCTTAACCTGCAACTTTTCCCACATCTTTGTAACCCTACACACCATCAAAACCAACCCGAAACAATCAGTAATCAGCGACGTAAAAGACGATAAAGATGTCGCCTTTTTTGTATGCCATGAACTCAAGAACTTACCAGCATTCTTTGGGAGAGTTCTCCAGTTTCCATAACCATTCTTTTGAATGTAATCAACAAGTTTTTGATCTTCTTCTGCAGTCCATGGGCCTTTCTTTAGACCATTTTTTTCACAACAAGGTGATCTTCCCATGGTGCTAATCTTAATCTATGTGTTTGTTTCTAAGAAGAGTTGTATATATAGAGAGAGAGTATTGGAGTTGTATATATATATAGAGAGAGGAAGTAGGTCCACAGAAATGAGGATACAGTTTTTTTTTTTTTTTTTGAAAGGAATGAGGATACAGTTGTGTGTATATATATACATATAGAGAGAAAGAGAGGAGGAAAAGAAGACAAGAAACAAAAGAGCAAGTCAAAGGGATTCGGTGGCCGTCCTGTGTTAATACTATGGCAACGTGTCCCTTCTTTAAAAGCTATACACATGAACAAACGTAAAACACACTCTAGTATGTGTTTCGACAATAAAGATTTTACAAAGTCAAATGTGTATTGAGGTTCTGGCAAGTGGTAACTTTACACACATGTTGCCAAGTTTCACTTTTCACTTATTGTATATGATAAGGCCATCCGTAGTCATAACGCCCTTTTGTGGGCGTTATGCGACACGTGGCGCGCCACGTCAGCGTGTGGGCGTTATGGGGCCTTATGCATTTTAGCCCGTAGTCATAACGCCCCTACCTCATCATTACCCAATTAATTAATAAACCCTTAAATTATACATATATATGTATGTATATATGTCTGTGTGAGAGTGGAGGGAAGAAAGGCAACATTCATAGCGCCGCGAAAAATCTCGCGCCCTCCCCCCATTTTTGAAACATAGCGCCCGGCGTTTCGGTGTTCCGGCGCTATGCCGGCGCTATGAGGGGGTTATACCGCCCCACTACGTATGCTCTAAGAAGGTAATGGGATCACAAGATGAAACTTCAGCTTATTTTGGAATGAAATATTTAGAAAATTTCCATTTTTATTTCATACAACTTGGAGATGAATTTTGGTTTACTATAGAAAATCGAATACAAATTTATAATTTTAAATTCTATTTGATTCAAAATATGAATTAAATTTATACATGTTTATTTACTATTTTTATACATAATACATATATAACTTTTATTGGCCAATATTATAAATTATTCTTTAAATTTATTACATACTAAAATAGCATATTATCAAATCCATTACAAAGCCCGTAACTAAAACGAATTTATTACATATTTTAACTGAATTTGAATCAAAACGAATTTACTCGAATTTATCCAAATTCAATTCAAATTGGTTATTTTTTAATCGGATACGAATTCAAGCAAAAAATAAATATTTGAAAATTTCGATTCGATGACCACCCATAGTGACACGTAGGCGCCACATAGGAGAAGGGGCTCCTTGCCGCTTCTCAATAGCTAGCATGGTATGGGATGAAACCTTCTCTTTCCCATTCTCTACAATAGCACCCCCATGTTATACCTCATGGACACGCAAGAGCTCGCTATTGCTCGCCATTTCCTCGATGGCGCCCCCTGAATGGCGCTAGGGCATGAGAGGGTGTATTGTTCAAAATGGTGAGGTGGCATGGTGATAGCGCCTAATCCCGCAAACAATATTAATTCTTTAGTTAAAAGAACATAGTCAAACCGTACAAATGCTATTTTGATCGACCTGTATAATTGGGTAAACATATGGTGATATGGGAAAACAAGCCAGCCCTAATAATAATGTGGTATAATATATCTTATGTAGAGAAATTAAGTTTCTTGAGATTTTATTTCCAGTCTTGATTTTTCACTAACATCCAAAAAAAGAACCGTCCAAGGGACCTCTTTTAATTTGTTACGTTGAACGAATTTTGTCATCTCTCCATGAAGCACATGTTAAACGATTGTGTATACGTTAATAATTTATTATTAACACACTAAATCACTTTAAAAAAAAAAATTAAAGTGATACGAAAAAAAAACAGTTAATTGAAAATAGAAAATAGAATCTCTTAACACCATTTTATTTTAATTGATCTTGGAGATATTATAACTACCGAGCATTCTATGGCAACTTTTTTCCATCATAATAAATACAGTTCCTTGTTACGTGCATCTCTAAGCAAGCACCAACAGCATATTATGTAGAAGATACTCATGTTAACGGCTAAACATCCTCGTCTTTTGTTAAGTTGAGTATGTCCGCAAGTTGTTTTTGGCTTAATAATAATTTAGCCATCGGTTTTAAGAAAATATTGCAACTTCGGTTGCACACAACATGATTTAAATGTTATGAATATTTATTAAAAATAGATGTGTAGGAGGGAGAAACCCCGAAGCAAGCACTTTACTAGGTATCCTTACCAGCGCACATATACTTATGATAAGGTATCGATTGAAGTGTTGTCATCGTTGTGACCAAGTGCAATTTAAGAACTTTTGGCCACACCATTCATGCTCTATTAGTATGATGCAATTGTTAAGCAATTAACAAGGACTATAACTCAATAGTTTATGAAGCTATGATGGAAATAACAATCACTGCGCTGTTGTTTTCAAGTCACATACGTCAATACATATATAATGATGTTTTTAGAGTCATTAAGAGGGAAAGAACACTCAACCATTCGAAACTATGCAAGGTTCCGGATGTAAACCACACCCTTTTTTCTATCAAATGTCACAAGTACCTACAACTATTACGCGACATGTCATACACACTACTCTCTTGTCTTTGAATTTGCAATCACGTGATTGTTCTACAACTATTGCAGAACACCGGGAAATGATCAATAGACAACACATACTTCACAAATCAACCAGAAATAACGATTGGTTTTTGTGATTATTAAGACCTCGATATTATGTATGGATCACCACAATTTATTTAAACCATCCATCATAACGATCTTTATTTGTATTTGCATTAATGATTAATTAGTTAATGATGCTCGTTGTCTAAACTTTATGTCTTAATAGCAAAACTTAAGTATGGTGTTGTTATTTTCACCTCAAGTGCACGAAAAAAAGACATACCTCACGATTCCATGTCTCGTATGTACAATGTTGTAGCTAATAACGCGTTTACTAATAATACTTAAGCGAAAAATTGATACCCAAGTAGTTTTTTTCGTACCACAGGGCTTTTAGTCTAAATTGATGAGAACTAGTGGATTTCCCTCGTGCGTTGCGACAGGAAGTCGGTATTGGTTCAATTCATAAGGTATCAGGATCGTAACTGGCACTTTGCATAGCAATCGAAAGATAAACTCAAACAAAACTCATGATATACCCTAAAAGATATCGACACATATTTTACATCGATCAAAAACTTTAAAAATGAATATTGACAAAGGTTTCAAAGGTACAAATACTGGTACCGATGTTCAGTTGAAATCGACGTGTTATTCAGACGATATCAATTTTGTTCGTCAGTGACACTCGTTGTAGCTTATGTCTTGTAATATAAAAAAGATACTCTATACCGCTACCGAAGTTGTTCGAACAAAAAAAATCAATTATAATTGACTCATTCAATTTTTAACAAATCTTTTATCGTAACGCAGATAAAATAAACATGTCGCAACGGTACTTTCAGAGTTTTATAAAGCATTACAATATATTATTAGAATAACAAAAATAAGCGTTACTTTATAAAACTTTGTATCTTAAAAGTTTTAAGAAAAAATAAAATGTGTTTGAAAATAATTACAACAATAAAATCTTAAAAACTAAGAAAAAAACTATATGTTGTCATTTATCTCCACTCAAGTTAATATATTAAAGGTTTATACAAAGTATGGCATTATATAATAAAAGATTAAAAAATATTATAATGTAATAATAGTAATAAAATATTAAAAAATGTTATAATGTAATAATAATATTTAAATATATTTTTACTATTCATGAACACTTACATTTCATCATCATCATCATCATACTCAGTATATCCCACCAATAGCAAAAGCTAAGGTAGGGTCTGAGGAGGGTGGGATGTAGACAGCCTTACCTCTACCCCGTAGGAATAGAGAGGCTGCTTCCAATGAGACCCCCGGCTCGATTGTGGTTTTGCATCAAGCCTTGGACATAAGGCACATAACACTCAGCAATTGAGACAAACGCCAATTGGTGCATGTACCCCCCTTGTCTTTCGGCTATTAACGCCACCACATGATGCATGATTAACCATCCCCTCTTTTAACGTTATTTTCACGAAATTAGTAAAATAACGTTAAAAATTAGTGCACTTTTGCTTTTGCCCCCCGAGCGCCCACACATATATACATTATATGTGCATACCGCAAGTGGGGCTTTCTGAACACTTACATTTAATATGTATAATAATAATATAATAATAGCGTTTAGTAGGGATGTAAAACTGAATGTATTACATTTGATTATATTAATTATACAATCTAAAGGGTAGTTCTTACTAGTTTGGGTTATTTGATAAGTATGATGATGGGTAAAGTTATTCTAAAAAAGTTCTTAAAAATAAAAAGTGTACAAAGACATAATAGATAGCAAAATATAACATAATATTGAGCAAAATATAAAATAATGTTGACGAAAAAAAAACACAATGAGTCACAAAAAAGACATAGTGACGCAAATATAGAAAATATACAATAATGTAAACAAAAAAGTTTAAAATCTACAAGCTAAACATTTAAAAACAAAAACCTAAAATCTCACATCTTAGAGTTCGATGAAATGGTTCTAATGCCGCATGAATGAGGTCAATCGAAATTCGTTTGATACCCTTCTTACGACTTCTTATTTTTAGAAGCCTTTATATTTGATCATAACCTGTACGATTACGACTTCTTATTTTTAGAAGCCTTTATATTTGATCCTAACCCGTACGAAAATAATAAAACGTAACACTCTTTTCTTTTGAGAAGGAAATCTAAATTATATGCAATTATTAGACATTTACATATTATAATTTAGCAACAAGTTATAGCATAGTAGTGTTGTACCTCATGCTTTGGGGGCTTCTCAAAAAAAAATTAACATTACACTTTTAATCCATAACTCTTTGAATTTTTAACTTTCAACCAAAAGTTTTCATCTTTTTCAATTTAACATCACAACTTTGTTACTTTTACTTTGGTCCCCTATATTTTATATACTCCTCCAAAATTTCTTTTTACGTTTCATTCTAAATTTTACGAGTTAAAACGGCGCAACGTACGTGTGGTTCAACGCTTTTAAGTTTTGTTTTACACTACGCTCTAAATTTTGCGAGTTAACATGGTGGAACGGTGCATGTGTGGTTCAATGTTTTTACATTGTCTATTTTTCCTGTTTGATAGGTTGTCGCAACGTGCGGGTCCTAAATCGACTTAGTTATTATTTTATATATTTTGCGTTTTGGTTTAATTTCTCCGCATTAACACACCGCACCTTTAGTGTTGATGGTCGCTGATGGTGGTGTCGAATTAATGCTATTTGTCACGGTTTTACGTCATCACCGCAACGCGAGGGAGTTAATACTAGTTATATGATCATTTTATAACATATAAAAAAAATAAAACACACTTAATGTTGTCACAAATTCCGTACATTAATCGGCATATATTGCCGGTGGGGTAGGGTGGTGGGGACCGGCGGGGTACGGTGTTGGCGGTCAGTGATCCATCCATTGCTTTCTGCATCGATTATTTCATATTTTTTTTTTTTGAAAGGTAAACTTCATTCACAAAAACACAACAACCCAATACGGGCCGCCAAAAGACAACAAGATTACATATTCACAAAGTTGATCCAATCCCTCCACTCTACACCTTTATGTTTAGATCTATTCGAATACCAAAAATAACTAAGGGCCTTTATCTCGGAAACTATATTACTAATACAAACCGAACCGCCTGAAAACTTCACTTTGTTCCTTGCCCGCCAAATAACCCAACACGTAGTCATGATAATGCCATGTATCGCCTCCTTTCTCTTTTCCGAGAGCCCACTGTTGTTATGATACGTCAACAAATCACGAGTAGAGAATGCATAAATATACGGAATATTGCACCAGATGCTAATGGCATTCCAGATATTTGAAGCATAAAAGCAAGCAATGAACAGATGGACTGCAGATTCATCTTCGGATTGGCATAAAGGACAACCCGGGTCGCTGATTACCACGTTTCTCCTCCTTAAAGCCTCGGCCGTTGCCACTTTGTCCTGCTCCAGTCTCCAGCAATGAATGTTAACTTTACCGGGGACCCAATTGCACCAGTCCATAACGAACAAATCGCCCTGAGTCTGCTGCCCGGACAGCAGGAGTTTCACCGACTTAACTGAAAAAATTCCGTCCTCGTTCGGAGTCCACTTCCATCGGTCTTTCATAGTGGTGATTTGCACACTGTTAAGGAGATCTTTTAACTGATTCAGCTTGTCTACCATACCTGGTTCGGACATAACTGAGGTCCAGTTCCATGAATACCGGTTCTCAAAGCTTTGCATACTAACCCTCTTTGCCACCGTGACTCTTTTATCAGCTTCCAAACAGAAAATTTCAGGAAAAACTGATTTTAATGGATCATTTGAGATCCACACGTCATGCCAAAAAGCCACTCCCTCTCCGTTACCAATGAAACCTTTCATAAATTGTCCAAGAGAATGTCCTTCGACCTTAGTTTGCACAAGAGATTTCGCGATATTGTTCCATGTACCCGAGAGCGATTTTTTGCAGGGAATACAGTCCCAACCCGACCTGTTTGAGTGAAGCGCCATGATAACTTTTTTCCACAAGGTGTTCTCTTCCGTCTTGAACCTCCACCCCCATTTGGATAACATAGAAATATTATTCACCTCAAGCTTGCTTAGACCTAAACCTCCAAATTTTTTGGGACGAGAAACTTTCTCCCATGCTACCCAATGCATCTTTTTTGCTTCCCCGACACCTCCCCAAAGAAACTTCTTTATCATAACTTCTAATTCCGAAATGATTTTCTTCGGAGCCCTATAAAGGGAAAAGTAGTACGATGGAAGGCTTTCCAAAACCGATTTGATCAAAACCACTCTTCCACCGATCGAAAGTAAGTGAGACTTCCATTTAGCGAGACGGGCTCTAAAAATATCAATAACCGGACTCCAATTAGCAATCCTATTCATATTAGCTCCCACTAAGAGCCCAAGATACTTAAAAGGCGGGCTTTCAAATTTGCATCCAACAACATTGGCCATTTCCTCGGTTTCGCCCAAACCGACTCCAATACCATAGAGATAAGATTTGTTAATATTAATTCTAAGACCGGAACATATGAAAAAGCACCGGAGAATTCTCACAACGTTGACAAGCTCTCCTCTAGACCACTCTCCCATGACAATAGCATCATCCGCATAAAGAAGGTGAGAGACGTTCGGTCCATCATTGGGCGTATGAATGCCTTTTAAAATCCCCCCATCTTTCGCTTTATTCAACATGACTGATAGCGCTTCCATTACTACGAGAAAAAGGAAAGGAGATAACGGATCTCCTTGCCTCATACCTTTTTCACATCTGAAGGTAAACGTAGGCGATCCATTAACCAGCACCGATGAATTTGCCGATTTCAGAATACCCATAACCCAGGAACACCATTTGACATGGAAACCCATCTGAAGAAGAATGTTCACGACAAAATTCCAGTTCACGTTGTCATATGCTTTATCGAAATCGATTTTTAGAATAAACGCCTTATCTTTTTTCTTTTTTATCCACGAAGAGAGCTCATTGACAATAAAGGGACCATCCAAGATAAGCCTACCTTTCAAGAACGCAGACTGGTTTTCCGAAATAACTCCTTCGAGAACACTCCTCAACCGGTTAGCTAACACTTTAGAAATGACCTTACTGATTACGCCCACCAAATTAATAGGTCTGTAATTTCCAAGGGAGACCGGATCCTTAATTTTAGGAACAAGGGCTATAAACGATGAACCACTTCCGAGAGCAACTTCTCCTGAAGAGTAAAACCAGTCGAAGATTCTCTGGAAGTCTTCTTTGAAAAGATTCCAAAAGTGTTTTATGAATCTAAAGTTCATCCCATCCGGGCCAGGGGCTTTCTCGTCTCCACATTCAAATACCGCCTCTTTAATTTCTTGCTCCAAGAACGGCTCAATCAGAACATCACGATCCAACTCTGAATTTTTTTTGATATTAGAGCAATCTAACTCAGGACGGTTGGGAAATTTCTCTTTAAATTTGTCGCGAAAAAAAGAGAGAATCTGCTTCTTGACCAAATTCGGTTTATCACACCAAGAACCATTAATGTTAAGCCCGTGTATCGTGTTAGACGCCTTCCTACTATTAATCATGGCATTAAAAAATTTAGAGTTCTCATCGCCATCTAAAGCCCATCTTATCCGAGATCTTTGTTTAAGATCCGAATTTTTTCTAAAATCCGCATCCTTAACGATTTTCCTATTTTCTGCCAAAATCCACTCCTCGTCTTCCGTGAGGTCTCTGCTTTCCAACTCTAATTCCAGAAACTCTAACTCCTCCATAGCCAGACTCACTGTCTCTTTTTCTTTCGCCAAGAATTCATCCCTCCACTCCTTGATACGGGACCTCATATGGGAAAATTTAGCCGTTAGACTGACGTCCGGCAGATCGAAGACTTCAAAACTCTCCGCAGCATCAACCACGGTTTCTTCAAAACCTGGTTGACCAATCCAAGAGCTAAAAATCCGAAACGGGCGAGGGCCGTACTTGAGATCAATTACTTCCATAATGATTGGGCAGTGGTCCGAATACCTACCAGGAAGGACACGAACACACGATTGAGGCCACCCATTGAAAAATTCTGCGCAAACCAAGAAACGGTCCAGTTTACTGAGCTTTCTTCCACCATCTCTCATACAAGTGAACTTCCGACCTTGCATCGGAAATTCTAACAACCCGTTGTCGAAGATAAATTTATTGAAGTTTTCTGCACAAACGGCTTTAAACTTTGAACGTTTCCTTTCTTCCGGGGATCGAACTGCGTTAAAATCCCCAGCTAACACCCATTTACCATCTAACGTCTCCATCTGAGCCGAAATCTCCTCCCAAAGTTGGCGTTTAGCCACAACACTTTGAGGCGCATACACATTCATGAGATTCAATATCACCCCACTACCAACTAGAGAACCCCTGATAACTAGAAAGCTCCTGTTCTGAATACTAACTTCAACTTTGAAAATATTTGGGTCCCACAGCCAAACCAACCCACCAGATAATCCCACGGAAGCCACGGATGAGAAATCAAAATCGGTATTCCCCCAAAAACCCGCCAAATCAGCCTTAGACACCGATCCAGTTTTTGATTCTTGAAAGGCAACAGCCCCAATTTTGTTTGAAATCCTTAACTCTTTCACCCAGTTTGCTTTAACACCCCCATTTAACCCTCTGATGTTTAAAGATAGAATATTCATTGATGCACAGTGTACTTACCTTCTCCTCGAATCGCTTCGATAACAACATCGCTGTGCTTGTTGAGTTTGACTCCAATGATGTTCCCAATTCTGAGTGTTGCTTCAATTTCATCCGGCTCCGGTGTGTCATACGTATCTGCAATTTCATCCGCATCAGATTCCGAAACATAGTCGACGGCTTCATCTGGGGGCTCAACTTCCTGTACAGGTCCTTCTTCATCTACCTCCTTTACTTTATCCTTTTCTTTATCTTTATCGGAAAGAACCAACTTTTCTCTAGGGTCCACATTAAGATCAAAGGTAAAGTCCCCATCATCCCTGGGCCTTTTTTTGGGTCTTTCCTCAGAAACCGGAGTGGCCCCTCTACCGTGTCTTTGGATTAGGCCTTTGGGCCTCTTAAAAGTTTTGCACTTTTTGGGCCTACCACTTGGATCCGAAGATGTGAAAAACATTACATCTTTTCTAGAAGACTTTTCATAGTTGTTTATAACCTGGGTCCCACTTATTAAATTTGACGGCTTTGAGTGATTAACGAGAGAATCAATGTTGCCAGACTCCATGCAGTTGACGTTAGGTTCCAAAAGACTGTTTGTTTCCCCATGCAAGACATCGATAGGTTCTTCCGATCTACCTTGATCCCTTCCCGCCTTTTGGTTTTCCAAAACTGACCCTTGTGGACTTTTCGAATTCTGACCGTTACTGGAATCTGCTTTCTCCGGTGATATCTTCTCCGACGAGAGAGCTACGTTGTCCTGAAAGGTAACTTCCCCCACCGAATCTGGGCACCAGTCACTGTTTTCCTCTTCGATCCATACTCTGTACTGTTTATCCTTCCACTTTAATGAAACCTCATTACGAATTCTTTTACCTTCTCCAACGAGTAACCCGATCCAACTAACCGATAAATCCCGGTCATTCGCCTCCAACTGAGATCCGTGAACTATCTTACCAAAGTGTTCTGCGATGTTGTTGAGTACGTCATTTTCCGCTAAGTGGATAGGGACACCGAGAATTCTAACCCATGCAAGTCTTTCGAATGGGAGTGATTGGCAGTTCCATACATCCAGGCATTTAAACCACTCCTTCCACACATTATGGTTCAGTAAAAAACTGTTGCATTCAGCTTCTTCCTTAAACTTTAAAAGCATGGACAGTCCACCTAGATAGCTTAAGGAAACCCCCTTAATTCTGCTTTCCGACATTAATGTATTTAAATTCCTCAAGACCCGGATATCCTTACATCTTCCTATTAGAGCAAGACCAACCAGATCGCTGAAAGCAATTGTCATATCCGACACCTCAATACTGATTCTCGGAACAAGACTTGACTCATCGTTGTATTTTGGAGAGCTGTAAACATTCTGCCCCGGAGCACTATGATCCTTTTTGAATAATTCGCTAAAAAGCTTGCCGTTACCTTGGTCGATGAACGCGTTGCCGTGTTTCCTTGTTCCTTGGACAAGTTGACGAATATCTTTAACTTCCTTTTCATAGTTGCCAGTCCTCTTATTGTTGATACCCTCATTCTCCTTAGCAAATCGCGCTAGGTTGGCCATGAGCTTGAATCCTCCCATTTTGGTACCATTAAGTGCTCGTTCCATTTCCTTTACGTCCGAAACGTTTTTAAATTTCACGAAACCAAACCTCCTGCCTTCCTTATCGTTTTTCTTGGCAATAAACACCCCCGCAACTTCTCCGAATACCTTAACAAAGTCAGCCACATCGATTATTTCATATTAGCTATTCCATTGATAAAGAGCCACGTATGCCATGTCTTTCACAACTTCGCTTTTTTAATTAATAGTTCAATTAATTGTATTTTACCATCCACGTTTGAAAAGAATTATTTATGTTAAAATGTATATTTACCCGATTAGTTAGATTATTCGGGTTTTGGCTAACCACCAATTTACCCGATTACCAAACCAAAAATTGTGTCACCCAATTCAAACAACTCAAATATGGGTTCAGGTTAATTCCTTACATGAACAAAAATTATATGAATAGGAGGGTTAAGTTATTATACAAAACTTCTAATTGTAAGAAGGATTTAAGAGTTTCATTTTTAAAATATGCATACATTCTTTGTATAAATGGTACGTTCAATTCGTTTACATTGTGCGCTTTTCTCATTTTATAAGATGTGGATATGTGTTTAATGCGTTTATATGGTTTGATGTGTGTCCATCTCTTTAATAGTTTTTTATTACGCATTTACATTACACGTTTACTGCATTTTACATGGCGCAAATTACGTGTGTGAGAAACTTGCGTACACAATATGGATACATGTGTAACGCATGTACACAGAACAAATGTGTGTGCATGCTTGTAATTTTGATTACGCATTACATGATACGTTTACCCCATTTTACACAATGCATAAAACTTGCGTACATAGGTGGATACAAATGTCTATCGCCCATAAAATCACGGCTCCTCATGGCTTTCTACGTTTTTTTTTTTTTTATATAGAAAAGGCTTTGTACATGAATCAACCCATTCAAAGTATAATGTTAAATCGGTAATTGGGAAACTTGAAATAAAACCGCCACTATTGGTTGGTAATACGAGCTCGTTTAATACTCACTAGAAAAAACACAATGTAAAAAAACTTAGTTAAGAAAAAAAAATAGTTTACTTATGTTTCTATTTTTTTAGATGGTGTATATGTTTGTATTTATTAAACTAAATTTTAAATTATGAACAAAATGAATTAAAATATGTAGTTTAATTCATATTAAACAATTAAGCATCTAACCAAAATTAATATTGGTTTGAACCCATTGGTCACTAGTTATAAATTGAAATCATATAAGAATTTGGTCACCATTTATAAAACGCAACATGAAAAAAAGTAATTAAATTATGCATTATTAACTGGAAAAAGACCACAAATTTGTATCCTGTTACACAAATAAATTGCAATAAAATATTAAAAAAATTATGCAGTTTTTGAGGACTTTAATACGTTCATAATTCATTAATGTAGTTTTGATGAAAATAACCAAGGGTCATGTGAACCCTGTTGAGACATTGAAAAATAACGTCTCAAAACTCAAAAAGTCTTGCTTCCAACCTTAGGTCAAAATATTTATTTACATTCTCACATATATATATATATATAGGGAGAAGATCATGTGAGAACCACCTCTTATTGTGAGAACCGCGAGAACCAATGTGAACACAACCAAAAATGCATAAAAATAGCTAAAAATCACACAATTTTTTTTAATATTTTTATATAAAAATCGCTACTTTTCGAAACAAAAAGAAAATTTTTAAAAAAAAATTTGCCACTAAAAGTAGCGATTTGAGCATAAAGAATATTAAAAAAAAATTATATTTTTTTTAGATTTTTTTAGGTTTTTTGGGGGTTTAGTTTTTAGCATTTTAGCTTTATGGGTGGGGGGGGGGGTGTTTAGGTTTTTGGGGGGTGGGGGAGGGGGTTTAGGTTTTTTTTTTTTTTTTTGGGGGGGGGGGGGGGGTAGGTTTTTTTTAGGTTTTTTTTGGGGGTTTTAGTTTTTAGCATTTAGCTTGGGGAGAGGGGGGTTAGGTTTTTTTTTTTTTTTTTTTGGGGGGGGTATGTTTTTTT